>VWZE01000080.1:304719-344348 GCA_013396675.1 Eubucco bourcierii
CTGCTCCCTCCCTGGATGTGTTCAAGGCCAGATTGGATGAGGCCTTGAGTAACCTGTGCTAGTGGGAGGTGTCCCTGCCTATGGCAGGGGGTTGGAACTAGATGATCCTTGAGGTCCCTTCCAACCTTACCATTCTATGATTCTATGATTCTGCAGTTTTGAGTTAGTGCCTCTGAACAGCATTCATATGTATCTGTTGCTTTTATTGTTGCATTGGGTACTGATATTTTCTTCTCTACCACAGTGCCTGATGATGGATACACTGGTATACTTAAATACATCTCCATCTTCCACAAAACTTGCTTTGAAGCATAATCCCTTTTTTTTAATATTTTCTTCTTCTTTTTTTTTTAAATCTCCTTTTTTTTTTCCCTCCTGAAAGTTTTGTCCCACAGACACAGAACTGAGTAAACCCAAGGATTTTGCCTTGGTAAATTTGCAGTGTATTTATGACCACAGATTTTTTTTTTTTCAAAAGCTGATAAACAGAAACAGATTTTTTTCCAAAAAAAATACCTCTTAGCCAAATTAAGCACAAAAAATATTTAACCTAGAAAATAATGAAATGCATATAGACTGTCCATGACAGGATCACAGGTTGTCAGGGATTGGAAGGGACCCAAATTGATCATTGAGTCCAACTCCCCTGTCTATCTCAGGTCACAGAGGTCAGGTCAGATGGGTCTTGAAAGTCACCAGCGAAGGAGACTCCACAAACTCGCCGGGGAGCCTGTGCTAGCGGTCTATGATCCTTATAGTAAAGAAGTTCCCCCTTGTGTTGAGATGAAACTTCCTGTGCTGCAGCTTACACCCATGGCTCCTTGTCCTATCCCAGAGAGCAAGTGAGGAGAGTCTTTCCCCTCACTCCTGACAAGCAGCCCTCAGATATTTATAAACATTTATTAGATCCCCCTCTCAGTCTTCTGTTCTCCAGACTAAGCAGCCCCAGGTCCCACAGCCTCTCCTTGTCAGGCAGTGATGCAGTCCCCTAATCATCCTCATAGCCCTCCACTGGACCTTCTCCAGCAGGTCCCTGTCCCTCTTAAACTGGGGAGCCCAAAACTGAACTCAGTGCTCAATATGTGATTTCACCAGAGCAGAGTAGAGGGGGAGGAGAACTTCCTTTGATCTGCTGGACACACTTTTCTTAATACACCCCAGGATCTCATTGGCCTTCTTGGCCACAAGGGCAGGTTGCTGTCCCGTGGATGTTATCCACCAAGCACTCCCAGGTCCCTCTCCACAGGACTGCTCTCCAGCAGATCACCTCCCAGCCTGTACTGGTGTAGTTTATTATTCCTCCCCAGGTGCAGGTGACACGGTGCCCAAACAACAGGCAGGGAAGTAACCTTATAACCCAAAAGGTTATAAAGCAGGCATGGTTATTATTAAGCACGCTGGTGAACAGGGGATCTCTCCACCAAAGAATGTGCATGCCCTGGGGCCCAACCTTGAGGTTTATATGTTAGTACTCATGGCATATTCATGAGACTTCCAGGGAAAGTTTACACATATACAAAGTACTTTTGAGAGGTGTTTTATGTCTGCCCACAACAGTTCTTACCTTTTGTGCAGGGTGTGCTACTCTGGTGGTGTTTTCTGGGGTCCTGTGGATGGAGGTGACAGTCTTCCTTAACGCTGCCCTGTAGGTTGCAAAATGTGCTGAGCTTGATGTTTCTGGCTCTCAGGGTCTCTGTAAGAGTCATTGTTTCCTTATCTCAATGCCTCCGGGTGGGCAGATATTTCACAGCTCGTCCTTCGTCAGTTGTAGCTATGCAGATACATAGAGTTATATGATTGGAAAAGTATTTTTACTTCTAAACCCCATCACAGGACTCTGCACTTGTCCTTCTTAAACCTCATTTGCCCAGCTCTCCAGTCCATCCAAGTCTCGCTGGATTGTCACACAACCTCCAGCTGTGTCAGCCAAGCTTCCCAGTTTGGTGTCATCAGCAAACTCGCTGAGCAGACATTCATTCAGAATATAAATGAATGTTCACATGCCAAGCATATAAGTTGAGTATTCTACACAGAACTGTTTCCTTTACCAGTTACAGATGTGATAAAGTACATGGTCTACTTGATCTCTGATTAATTAGCTGCTTCATGTTAGAATCCTGCATTAACTCCTTGTGTAGGAACAGGCAGCCAAGATTTGTGACTTAATTAGCAAGGGAAACATTTCTGAATGTTATAGATAAGAAGCAAAATATCAAAATGCAGATACCAGAAAATTTTAAGAATGAAAATTTACATTTCTTTAGAAATGAGTCAAAAATGTGGTGATGGGACAAAGTCATCTAGTAATGAAACATCCAGAAACAGTGGTTAGAATATTTCTCCTATGTTACAATCACCTATAGGGTCAGGGGTGGAGAAAGGCACACTCAACACTGTACTGGAATAAGCCTCCAGACTCCAGATTTGGCTGACTTCCAGCGCAAGGGCACATTGATTTCTCTTGCTGTGCATTCAGATTTTATCTCTTAGAGAATTAAGTCTCTTTCAAAAGAGATCAGTGTCTTCAGGGATGCTCCCCAAACACACACATTTAGGAGGTCTGAGGTCCTTAGATCACTCCTGAAGTTGTTCTAGATGATTGGTGAAGGGCCATTCAAATACGCCAGAGGGGCTCTGATATTTTATTTCTAGTTGCTGGTTTGGTCAACGTGCTTTTAGTGCTGATCTTCATCAGACAAAAGTGACCTCTGGATCTGTAATTGTTTAATATCATGCAAAATTACCTCAGATTATTAAAATGTAAAATAAGAGTAGGCTTCCAAGCATATTCCCTAGAAAGAGAGAGGGAACACAAACCTTATTTAACTAATCCAGCTATGTTGATCAATATGTACTCAGAGAAGATCAGCAAGTTCAAGAGCCAAACCCAGCAAAGTATACATTCCTAATTAGGGGCAATAGATAATCCTTGTGCAACATTAGGATAGTACTTTTCTTCACAGATTATCTATATGATTAGGATGGCTTGTATACTGCACTGTAGAGAATTAGTCTTCATTTAATGGAGCTGTGAACACACTCTGTTAGCTAGCATCACCTATGATTTTCGTAAGAATCCTGTTTAGGCTTTTGTGTTTTGGATCTTCATGTATATCAGTGCGTTTGGTACTTGTGTAAGGCTCAAATCACCTGCAGAAGTAAGTAAATACAAGGCTCTACCAGTTCAATATGTTCAATTCAGTAAATATTTTTGGCATTGAGAATATTGTTTGACTTGCAAAGTTTACATGGTCAGATTGTTAGGGGGTTTTGTGGGTTGGGTTTTTTTTGTTTGTTTGTTTGTTTGTTTTCCCCCTTTTTTTTTTCCCCTGGGAAAGAGACTTCAGAATTTGCATTGTCTTTGATGTTCCTGAAAGATCTGACAGTGTTTTAACATTTCGCCCTTTTTTCTTTTGTTCTTTTTCTTACAAAATCTACACTGTCAGGGTCACTTGCAAGTTTGTTTTCTCTGAATGTAACTTATGTGACTATCACTAGAGGTGTGTGGAAAAACATGCCTGTTGGCCATGTCTTTTCCTTTAAGGTGATGGATGGTTAAAAATGCTTTCACTCCTACCCTAAGAAAATGTCTGGTGCCTTTAGTAATGCCATTCACCATTCAGTCAAGCAACCTGATGACAGTCTTTATCTCTCCTCTTGCTTCACTGTACTACTAGCAGTTTGATTGTAGGGAAACCATTGCTTGTCCCTCATAAGGAGTGCATTGCAGTTGTGCCATAGTTCTAGGGTGGGTGCTAATTAATCTTATTTATAATGTCATAGTACATATGCAGAGGAGTGCTGAGGTGTTTGTTGATAATTACTTAGAGCAAGATAAGGTGCAAAAGGAAATGGCTTCCACCAGTGTGAAACATGTTATTGAAGCATATCCAGTTGCAAACAAGAAATAACAGACATATAGAGATGTTACAAATGTGGTATGTTTTCATACAGTATGTTCTCCAATACAAGATTCAAAATTATCATTTCTAAAGCTGCTGAGCTACAGCAAACCCATAATTCACTGTGTTTTAAGTTTCAGACATCAATGAACTTTAACTTTTTGCTAATGTGCACATCTTATTCATGAGATTGAAGAAGCAGAACTATACTCATGCACAGAAGGCAATTTGTTTACAAGTGAAAGCAACTTTCCTACATACTTTATTGTAATGGAAAAGAGATTAAAACTTTTCAATTATGGACATCAGATACAGTTTCAATGGCAAATTCTCATACTGCCTTTGTCTCCAGATAGTTTTTTTAGTTTTCTAATTAAACTATAGAGATGCAGCCAGATACTAGGGACTGTGTAATTTAGCCGATCCAGATTAGCTAATGAATAAACAAAGAAATAATCAAAGGAAAATGTTTACAAACAGAAGAAAAACAGTGATTATGAAAAGTCAGAAGTATACTTAGTGAAGTTTGTCACTGCAATAGACTTTGAATAAATTATTCTGCTATTTAAAACATTCTAAGGAAGCTCAAAAGAATTCTGAAAAAATATATTACCCAATTAATATGTAAAAAGGCTAAACCAAAAACCTCAGGCTAAAAATTCAGAGGTGCCTTGTTTTGGGGTTTTTTTTTGGTTGGTTAGTAGGTGTTTTGGGTTTTATTGTTTGTTTGCTTGGTTTTGTTTAATTTTGTTTGTTCTTTTCTTTGGTTGGGCATTTTGTTTGTGTGTTTCATTTTGTTTGTTTTAATATTAAGAAAATAATGTAAACCTGAAGCATACTGGCATTTCCAAATATAAATTTTGTAATTAAAACTGCAAAATCACAGCAATTTAACTCTCTACAGGAAGATGTTCTCCTCTTTCATTTGTAATCAACTCAACTAAAAAAAAAAAAAAAGTGGAGGAATTATCAAATTCTTTTTATTTGACCATTTATACAGTGCAACAATCACATAACTTGCTTTTAAAGTGACCACCACAATGTAGAGGAGAGTTATTTCATTCCATGGAGTCGTGTAGTTCCTTTGCATTTCCCAGCACAAGAGTTATGGGTACAATGGAATAAAACAGTGGTCCATTCTGGAAGCAGGTGCTGCTGTGGCATTTCTGTGTACAGATCAATCAAAGAGGCTTGCAGCAAACTGCAGCCACTCAGCCAAATTAATATCCTTGTTAAGGCAGCACTAACCCCCACTGCAACTGTTCAAAAGCTGTGCAGAACTAAGGTAGCAGTCCACTTGGACTGCTTTTAGGTTAATGTGATGCACTCTTCTATAAAAGAAACTCTAATAATTCAAACTGAGGAACGCCTTTCTGGGTTATTCAGGATAGGGGACAAAAGACTTATTTAGGCTATGCATTGGTGGGTGAGAAAGGTTTTATATTCAGCACCAAAATTCTGTTTCAAATTTTCAGAAGAGTAACACTAGTAAACATCAGATTTGTAATTTATGCACCAAGAAACAATGAATGCTGTATAATTTTTTTTTCTTCTGGTATTTAGAACTTGTTCTGTTGAGGTGTACATATGTATATGTGCATATATATAGATAGATTTGCAGTGCATTTTTATACAGACCCACAGAATTTCTTCAAATTTCCATAAAAACATGTAACACCAAACAGCCTTCTGTAATCTCAGACGACCTAAATAAAGAGGAGTGCATCAAACTAGGTGGCCCTAAGGTGTATGATAAACGTTTGTGACATAAATAGTAGACTAGACAGCTGTAAGAAAGTGATCCTTTTTGGTGAGAAAGTGATCCTTTTTGGTAGAGATTTGTTTAAGAAGAAAATTATAGCAAAACACCAGGGTGTAGATTTTCAGTATTGAAGTTCTGATGCCCTGAAAGCAAAACTGTCTAGGAGAACTGGGCCTGACAAATAAAGCTATCATTTTACCAAACTCAGATACAAATGTTTTGTGTTAACTTGAAAGCATTGTGGCTTTGAGTCATGTTGCACGGGCTGGAGTCACAAAATGTCAGGAATAATGTAACAAACCAATAGATACCAACACAAGACATATGGAAGCGTGGGGAGAGTTTGAATAGTGGCGAAGTAGTGTTCTACACAGTTTTAATAAATTAATTATGTGAACCACAGAAAAGGATCTTGAAAAACTACTAATTGCTTATCCTTCTTCATGTGCCTCATCTCTGATTTCCTTTCACATGTTCCTTCTCCTTATTTGTACCTAGTCTGACTTTGGACTTCACTGCACTCTGTGATGCATCTACTTTACCCTTGCCACGTGCTTGTTACCCTACTTCTGCTCTGTCTGTCTGACTTTCTTGTTCTCTTGTCAAAATGTTGATATGCACTGGCATGATTCCCCTGACAGTGCTTTTATCTCAATGGTTTGTAGCGGAAAAAAAGCAGTCCTTTACTGTAAATCATTACCGTGTTTCATCCATCAGGAGGCCTTCCTTTGTTGCCTGTTATTGATTGTAATGTTGTGCCTAAACTTCAGCACTAATCCTGAAAACACTTATTTGTCTGCCTGGCTACTCGCCTCACTGACCCCATTGACTGAAAAAGCAGTTCTGTGTGATTAAGAATAGTGGAATTTGGCATTTCATCTTTGTTAAATACAAAAGCTAGTTATTCTAGTTTTACAACACTTTCAGGAAGCTATCAAATTAAAAAAAAAAAATCTACCAATAATAATTTCTTATTTAACAGTTTAGAAAAAGTAAATAAAATGTGTTGCCATTAATTTTAGTTTTAACTTGTCCTGAACAGAAAATACATGCCCTATGGATTCTGGATTGTCACCTGCTTGAGAAAGCTTTTGTGTGTCTGAATATGTGTGTGTGTGTGTGTGTAGAAATATGATTTATGAAAGTATTGATTTTTTTTGTTAAATAATGAATTAGATGTCCTACCACAATATTATTTATCAAACTTTTTTGTCATCTAATTAAATTGTCATGTAATGGATTGCAACCATATAGATCCATTAAATATTAAAAACTACATATGACAAAGTTCGCTTTTCCTTTGGCTAACAGTACATTTACCCTGTTCTTTTCCTTTAAGGTCAACAATACTTGTTCTCCAACATTATCATAGAAGTTGCAATATCTATTTTTTTAAGGTTAGAAAAAAAAATATTTGGTTTATAAAGTTAGAAAACAGTTGGTAAGAATAGCTGTGTAGCTTGTAGGTTTGCTTATTTCAGTTTGGAAGCTAATTCTTGGTGGTCCTAAGTCTGATGAAACACCTAAGGGAGCTTTTTTTTGCCGTTGAGACAGTTACTCCATCAGTTGTCTCCAGATGTAAAATGAGCAAGTCTGCTGAACTGTAATAGAGGGGTTAGTCAGATCCAAGTTCTTGTTTTGAAGATATTAAAGCCTAGGTGCAATTAAATTTTCGGCCTTTAAGCAGGAAGCAATAAAGAAACTCTAGAGAAACATTGTCTCACACAGGACATTATTTATATTAGGTGAAGAAGATAAAAGAAACGTTCGCCACCATCTCAGATGGAGAAGTGTGAAGCTAAGCTGTCAAGTAGCAGCAACTAAAATTGTGTTTTGGGAGAGGAAGTTGATCAGGTAGTATATATAACTGCATCCAATAAAAGGCACTAAGTCCCTTTTTGAGATGTTACGAGTGATGCAAAATTAACAATTGATACTAATTTTTATATCCAGGCAAAGATTGTTAATAACTATGAAAATTGTTTATTAACATTAAATTTTGCCAGAAAACTTATTTCAGTATCACAGTATCACCAAGGTTGGAAGAGACCTCAAAGATCATCAAGTCCAACCCATCACCACAGACCTCAAGACTAGACCATGGCACCAAGTGCCACGTCCAAACCCGCCTTGAACACCTCCAGGGATGGTGACTCCACCACCTCCCTGAGCAGCCCATTCCAGTAGCCAATGACTCTCTCAGGGAAGAACTTTCTCCTCACCTCCAGCCTAAACTTCCCCTGGCACAGCTTGAGACTGTGTCCTCTTGTTCTGGTGCTGGTTGCCTGAGAGAAGAAGGTAACCTCCTCCTGGCCACAACCACCCTTCAGGTAGTTGTAGACAGCGATAAGGTCTCCCCTGAGCCTCCTCTTCTCCAGGCTAAACAATCCCAGATCCCTCAGCCTCTCTTCATAGGGGTTGTGCTTGAGGCCTCTCACCAACCTCGTTGCCCTTCTCTGGACATGCTCAAGCACCTCAATGTCCTTCTTAAATTGAGGGGCCCAGAACTGGACACAGTACTCAAGGTGTGGCCTAACCAGTGCAGAGTCCAGGGGGAGAATGACCTCCCTGTTCCTGCTGGCCACACTATTCCTGATGCAGGCCAGGATGCCACTGGCCTTCTTGGCCATCTGGGCACACTGCTGGCTCATATTTAGGCGGGTGTTAATCAACACCCCCAGATCCCTTTCTGTTTGGCTGCTCTCCAGCAGCAAGACATATAGGAGAGCACTGTGTAAAGGTTGGGTTTTGGGGTTTTTTTATCTTCTTGAAAATCCAGAGCAGATTTTTTTTCATGACTTGCATGATTCTTTGAAAAGGATTATAAAAATGGTAATTGTCCCTAGAAGGGAAATAGTGTACTTTTGTAGGGGCTAGAATTTGAATGTCTACAGCTTAGGTCATAAAAAGACCAGTATTGTGTTGACCAGTATTTTGTGGTCAAAGTGTTCACAAGGTCTTTCTCAGCCATAACTGTGAGCTCTGTATCATCGTCTTTCTTGATCTATTTTGCTGAATGTGTGTTGTTATTTTCTATAAGAAAGTGAGACTATATATAGACCGGTTTCAGCGTATGAAACTTACTCTAATCTTATGATACATGTGTAATGGTATGCACAGAATATTTATTATTTGTCAAAATTAATATAGGTTATTATTTTCTATATTAATATATTTAATCTCATCACATAACTTGATCAGGTTCTTTGCAAGGTCATGAAAAACATACAGATGAAAACACAGAGGCAATCTACAATACTTAAGAAATAACTAACAATAATACAAACATTAAACCATTAGAACTGAAAGAGAGGTACTTGTGGTTGATTATACCACTTGTCCACTAATTTGACTCAAGAGGCTTCTTTCTGCTTAAAGGAGAAGGGACTTAGAATTGCTTAGAGAGGTGTTTTTATTCACAAAATACTATATTCAGATTTCTGGGGCTAAATTAGTTTCCAGACAGTACCCAAACATTTGCAGAGAGTTATGTCAGTGTCTTAATAGCCATTGAGGCTTTAGGATTTTCTCAGGCTCTAACAGGGTGCTGGGAGGAAGGCAGACGATTCTCTGACCTGATCCTGCTTCCTCTTGGATGACTTTGTGTCCTTTCCAGGGCTCCCAGTCTCAGCAGAAGACTTGCAGATGTGCGGATGGCCGCAATATCATGCTGGCTAAGCGAGTCTATCATGTGAAAGCACTTAATACCTATCCCATGGTAAACTTGAGGCATGGCAAGTTTCCAGGTAGCCAAACCCAAAGTATTAAGGCAGTGTATTATGCAGCAGGCAGAGCATGGCAGGCATGATGGCAGAGAACAGTGAGGCAGAAGCATGATAAGGCGGAAGCACAATAAAGCAGAAGCATGTTGTGTTTTCCTGCTCATCTCCTTTTATCAATTCAGCCCGAGACTAATGGCTTTTTGGCCACAAATTAGACAATCAGAATGGCAGTTTACCAATCTTCACTGTATTAGGTGAGCTAGGGCTTACTTTTACCCTTTTAGTGCAGAACACAGACAAGTGGAGAGTACCCTGTTTATAACTTGAAAGAGACGTGATGGTCCCAAGCCTTTGGCTTCCTTTCTCGTGGTTGCTTTCCCCATCAGCAGGAGAGGGGGGGAGCAGGGGAACATGTCTGGGCAAGCCTGGACATGTTTAGGCCTATTCCGACACCTATGATATTCTGGTATTTCAGATCTGTACTTTGTTCTAATCTGTTCCTCAGCAGAATACCTCAAGTTAGTGACTGTACTGAGAATCTGTGAGAAGCAGGACAGGACAGCATGTATTCCATTTTCCTTTGTGTGTTACTCCTTTTTTTTTTTTTTTTTTTTTTTTTTTTTACTTTTTTTTTTTTTGTTGTTAAAAAAATTGCTTGAATGCCTGTATTGTACATGACCTATTCTCAGTGAGATTCTAGAAAATATTGAATCAAAGCTGACAATTTTCCAGTAAACGACTATTCAGATGACATATGGTCAGTCTAAAATAGAAAAAGCTAACATACTTCAAAAAGATTTCATAGTTCCTTTTTTTTTTTTTCAGTCAGCAATATGGAAGATATTGCTGCTGTCTATCCTAGTGTGACTACAAAAGTCATGTGGGTTTGTTTGGGTTCTTTTTTAATTTGATTGTTATGTTGGGAGTTTTTTGTGTATGTTTGGCTTTCTTTTTTTGGTTGTTGTTGGCTTGTTTGTAGGGGTTTTGGTTTGGGGATATTTTGATTATTTCTGGGGTTTGTTTGCTTTTTGTCGATTAACATCCACAACTACACACCAGAGCAATTTCTCATGTATGAGAAGCATAGCAATTTTTTTTCAGCTGCTAGATGTGAATATTTTCACATAAAGCTTTGGTACCAGGTGGTTTCTTTCCTTGTGAAATAACTGTACAGGAACGGACAAAGTCCTGGAAGAAATAAAAAATTATTCTAAAGCATAATTTTTTTCTTCTAAGATAAATATGTTTTTCCAGTTTTTTCCGTTTCTAATCTTCAAACACTGTGATTCCTTCCCACTTCAAGGCCCTCTAAGTTCTGATCTAGTCTAACCTGTCCTCAAAACGCTGCTGAGTATTTTTTCTTATTTTGCAGTGACTTGTTTTTATAAAAAGATTGCTAACTCCTGCAGCAATTTCTCTCTTACATAATATGCAGTCATGCAGAATGTGAAGCCCATGCTGCTTTATGAGATTTGTATGCCAGCACAGGTGAAATTTGAATTTTCTGGGATCAGTGCCCTAGAGAATATGATCACCAAAGGAGATTCAGCACAACCAGAGGCTTAATTAAGGCAGTGTGAGAAGTGTTGTGAAGCAGACCTGTGAAGAACGTTGCTGGGCCTGCTGCAGTCATTGGAAGGGAAAAGGAGGAGTCCGAGGGCAGGAGTTTGGGACACCCCTGATGCCATCAAACCCATGTGTGTCTGGATTATGGGTTTCCTCCAGCCCACCTGGAGTGGAAGCATGTGCTTCAAGCTGCTCACTGGTGGTTTTCCTTGCATTGCCTGGGAAAACCAGCATTTGTGGCCTCACAGCAAATAAGCCAAGCTGTTGAACTATGAACTGTAATTAACAAATGCTTTTCCAGAAAACCACTGTGAGAAATGGGGCTAAAGAAGCATTATAATGTGTAGTGGAGCCTCTTCAAGGCAGGATACTATGTATACGGACCATGTTGGCACCTTTTAGTGTATTATTTGATTTTAATCTTGATGTTTCTGCTTTCTCTAAGAAGCCTGCTTTAAAAATAGATTACATTCTGAATATAGAATCATAGAATCATAGAATGGTAAGGTTGGAAGGGACCTCAAGGATCATCTAGTTCCAAACCCCTGCCATAGGCAGGGACACCTCCCACTAGTAGAGGTTACTCAAGGCCTCATCCAATCTGGCCTTGAACACATCCAGGGAGGGAGCATCCACAACCTCCCTGGGCAACCTGTTCCAGTGCCTCACCACCCTTACTGTAAAGAACTTCCTCCTAACATCTAGTCTAAATCTCCCCTCTGCCAGTTTAAGCCCATTGCCCCTTGTCCTGTCATTGCAGGACCTTGTAAATAATCCTTCCCCAGCCTTCCTGTAGGCCCCCTTCAGATACTGGAAGGCTACTATCAGGTCCCCTCGAAGCCTTCTCTTCTCCAGGCTGAAGAGCCCCAACTCCCTCAGCCTGTCCTCATAGGAGAGCTGCTCCAGCCCTCTGATCATCTTTGTGGCCCTCCTCTGGACCCGCTCCAACACTTCCATGTCCTTCCTGTGCTGAGGGTTCCAGAACTGCACACAGAATATATTTTCCATTATATTGTACTGATAGCTGTTTTCTTGGTAAATGGATGTTAGAATTGATGTTTGATATATTTACTGCTAAATCATTAAATATCCCACCTCACTTCTTAGATACCTGGCAAGCATGGTATTAGTTAAAAATAATCTTATCTATTTACATTTCATCTCCTCTACAGTCTAAAACCAGTCTACATCCGTTACTTCTATGAAGTTGCTGTAATAAATGATGGGGTAGATGTTTTAATTTTTATTTTTTTTCTGGGTTTCTTTGTCTTGTCACTGTTAATTGATACCAAATAGTAAGAAGTACATAACAAACAATTCTTAATACATCAGAAAGAATTGAAAGTCTAAATTGCACAGGGAGCAAAATTATTGACTTTGTTGCATCTTTCACTATATTTTAATTTTTTTTTTTAACTTTTCAGTATGCTACTGAGTATAATTTTTGAGCTATTCTTTATATGCTGCTTATGGTCTAGTGATATTAAATGATGTGGAACAAACATTTGTTGGTATGTTCACATGTAAGAATTGCTCTAGAAGGCTTCCTAGCTTGCAGGTTTTTTGCCCTTAGCTTATTGTTTGAAAAATGATGGAAAAACATATGGACATGTATCAGTATGTGCATGGGTAATTTCAAGTGTTGCTTCACACTTGAAGTGTGAGTTAATCTATTATGCAAAAAAATGGCACTTTTGATGAGGCCAGAAATGCCAGTGGGAAATGGTGATATTTTATTAATCACTCTTTTTTGGTAATTATTCCTGTAATAAAACACTGTAAGGGAACATGAAAAAAGCAATCTATGGAAGATAGTCTTATCTAGAAAATCTTAGGTGCATAAGATCAGGATTCGTTTATGATATGTAACTTAAAAGCTTTTCCAAAAGCAGTATGAGAAACCCAAGAGTTTGAATACTTATTTAAGTAATTTAAATATGACATTTAAATAATGTCACTGTCATGTATCCACAATTTACACATGCACACACCACCTATATCCCCATTAGTTCTTTCATTTAACCAAAGCAACCTCCACTGCATTCAAACAAAGATAACAAGCAAACTTTAGTTTTGGTTTGAAGAGAAAAACTTACATGTGTGAATGTTTTAGCTCAAGCCTCATACAGCTGCTCACACAACTACCTACCCCCTGCCCCACATCCCACCCCTTGATGAAATGGGAAGGAAAATGGTGAGAAAAAGGCAAACCCTCACAGGTTGAGATAGAGAGTTTAATAGAACAGCACGAAGAGAGGAAAACTATCAGGAAGAACCTTAATACTAATAAAATAGTATGTGCAGTGAGTGATACAAAATGCAACACTGACTGCAATGGCCTGATCCTGTAATGCCACAGGTGCCTACTCAAAGTACCCACTTTTGCTCCAGACAGCCCTCCCCTTATAAAGCAGGTGAGGCATCAGTATTGTACTGAATACTCCATTGGCTTGTTCAGCTGATTATCTTCACTTGGCTCCTCCCAACTTCTTGCAAAAAGAACCCCAGCAAACCATATCTTAAGGCCCACAGACCTTCTCTTCCCTTTGAGGACACTGAACAGAAGGGCTCAATAAGCCTGGGGCAGGGCCCAGCACATTGTGATGATTTATGCTTCTCAGAAATTGCCAGACCAACACCAGACTTTTTCCAAGTATTTTACTAGTTTATAAGCTTTCAACACTTGTTCAGGGGTAAAATCCCAAAACACTACAGGTGACCACTGTCCTAAGCACTTACCCATACTTTCCCACACACCTTGCCTCTAGTAACTCTTCAGCCTCAACACAGCTATCTGGGTAGTATTCTTGGAAAAGAATTATACAGGTTTAAAGAAGACCTGGGACACATTCAGGAGCCACAGCCACAAGAACGTACTGGTTTGGATGTGTCAACTCTCCAAAGATGAAAATGTGTTCTCTCCTGTTCCACCAGATATGGGGTGAAATTACTAATAAACAGCATCACCATATGTAAATGCTAGCTCAATCTAGTGACTGCCCTCTAAAGCAACATGATAGTCCTGATCTGTTTCCCCAAAATGATAAACATGACCACAGGGACCACACAGGGAACATAAGGATTTGCATAATAAAAACCACATAGACAAGTGGACCAACGTTGTAAATATGCATTATTTAGCTAATAAAGAAAATGCTTATAAAAGTTATTTTAACAAGCTTTGGTTGAATCTCAACCCTTTGGGCCTCATGTTTGTGCCAGAAGAACTGTTGTGGGTTCAGACTCTGCCAGCAGCCACTCACACAACTGTCCCCCTGGCCTTAAGCCTGTGATGGAATGGGAAGGAAAATTGGGGGAAAAAGCCAAAACCCTATGAACTAAAATAAAGAGAGCTTAACAGAACACATCCCAGATGGCTCTTTAGGTGAGAGAGGCTGTGTCTTGTCTGGTTATATTCCAAGTGAATTTTACAGTTTTTAATAGAGAATTAAGGACACATCTCTAAATATGCACTCTAGATAAGATTAGTATAATCTACTTGCAGTAGCGTTTACACTTTGCATTGAATTGCACAACTAATTGGAGAGAGAAAAATGTTTAGCTGTAAAAGTGACTTAGGCTATGGGGAGGCTACTCACAGGCATACATTTCCTCTACCAGTTTTTTCATGCCCGCATAGTCCATCATGTGAGCACGACTGCACATGTACAGGATTCTTTACATCACACGAGCCAGTCTTTTGGCAATTAAAGAACTGTCACTATTTCTACTGTCACTCCTATCATTTTCATTTATCTTTATTAGCATAATTGATACCACATCCTTTTATTTCACTTGGTTTTCATCTGATTTCCTGAACTTGGCGCCTGTTCATCAAGTACATGAACTGATTTTGAAGGTGTTACTAAGTGTTGTATTTAGTGAAGCACAAATTCAGTAAGAGATGAATCCCCTTGTTTGTGTCTCCTCATTCTCAGAGATTAGAGGGTCTAGGAGTGACTGGATTTGTCTCTTAATCCATATGGCAATTCAGTGCCATAACTACAGGCCCAACACCAGATGCCCAAACAGCCTGTCTGCTGTAGGTCTGTCTGCATTCAGAGGAAGCAGTTGAGTGCACAAATAGTGCAGTTTATTTACATCCTTTAAGGCTGCTGGCGATAAATACACTAAACTGAGGAATAGTCAGATAGTGCTAAAATGTTATTGTAATCAAAAGCACAAAATCTTCTGGGGAATAACTGAAACCTAACCAAAGTCACAGTTCTTACCCAAAAGGCATCCTTTCTTGGGGGAACGAGAAGGACAAACCCATCAAAATGTTGTTGCTGTTTGGCATCGAAATTTTTGTTCTTATTGTAGAATTGAAACCAGGTCAAAATTTATGCCTTGTATCTACTGATGTTTAGAATGTGGAGAGCGGGACTGTGGTCAAGCCATTATCAGTTCCACATGCATTTAAGCCATGTGGCTGGTGGTCACTGGAGGAATGAACCTCCAAGCCCACTCAGTGGAGGAATAAACTTCCACCTATTGACATTCCAATGCCACGAGTTTTAAGGTGCAAGATACTGCACTTTAGCCACAACCCCATGCAGCACTACAGGCTAGGGACAGAGTGCCTGGAGAGCAGCCAGGCAGATAGGTACCTGGGGATATTGTTTAACAGGCAACTGAACATGAGCCTGCAGTGTGCTCAGGTGGCCAAGAAGGCCAATGGCATCCTGGTCTGTGTCAGGAATAGTGTGGCCACCAGGACCAGGGAATTCATTCTGACCCTGTACTTAGCACTTGGTTAGGCCACACCTTGAGTACTGTGTCCAGTTCTGTGCCCCTCAATTTAAGAAAGATGTTGAGGTGCTTGAACGTGTCCAGAGAAGGGCAGCAAAGCTGGTGAGGGACCTGGAGCACAGCCCTGTGAGGAGAGGCTGAGGGAGCTGGGGGTGTGCAGCCTGGAGAAGAGGAGGCTCGGGGGAGACCTTATTGCTGTCTACAACTACCTGAAAGAAGGCTGCAGACAGGTGGGGTTGGGCTCTTCTGCCAGACACCCAGCAACAGAACAAGGGCACAAGCTGTGTCAGGACAGGTTTAGGCTGGATATGAGGAGGAAGTTCTTCACAGAAAGAGAGATTTGCCATTGGAATGGGCTACCCAGGGAGGTGGTGGAGTCCCATCCTTGGGGTTGTTTAAAGAGAGGCTGGATGAGGCACTTAGTGCCATGGTTTAGTTAATTAGAAGGTGTTAGGTGATAGGTTGGACTCGATGATCCTAGCGGTGTTTTCCAACCGGTTAATTCTGTGATTCTGTCATTCCTTCCCAGTGACACAGCAACAAGCATCACCACATCTCCACCCAGTCCCTGTGCCTGCTTTAGTCACTGTGTGTTTATAAATAATATTATTTTTATGCTTTTCCATTCTTTTGTTATTGCAACACTAAGGACTGTGCTGGGGAGGCGGGGCAGAAATCTCTTTCTGGATTTAATAAAAGCAGCTATGCTGCCAATATATTGTGTGCTGAATTTGAATGACAAGGTTTAGGTAACAGGAGTCTAAATTTTCACCTTTTGTGAAAAGATGCTTGAAACTTCCAGCATGTCCAACAGGCCAGTGCCAACCAATTCAAAGGCAAACTCACCACTGGTCAAGGCAGGGCTGATGAGTGACAGTGTTAGCACTTCTCTGATAACATATTTAAGAAGGGAAAAAAAGGTCTGCATGGCCATTTGCATGACCACTCTCTTATATTCTGAGAATAGGGGAACCTGCTTTCTGCTGCTTTTGCAGAGAAAGAGAACCTGTTACTTTCATTACAAGGGAGCTCATTTATGACATTTTTGCCACACTGAAGGACAGAGTGCAAGCTTAAACTCTCTTCAGTCCATCAGGATAGAGATACATTAACTTCTTAGTTGGTATTTCCATGTATACGAATTTTAATATATATTTTTTCTTTTTTTATAAATAATTTTATTGTTCTCATACATCTACTGTAGGATAGTAGTGATGTTAGTTATGTTAAAATCCAAGTTGTACATGTTGGTGACTTATTCAGGGACTCATTTGATTTAGATTAGTAAAAAGCAAATTGCATTTTAAAAATTATATTTTTATATATGTGTATATATATATATATTTTTATATATATATATATGTATGTAAACACAGAGTGGAAGACTAGATGCTTGCTATTTGCTCATGCTTGTTTTCAGAATAATGAGGTCAAAATAGCTAACCAGAATTTTAAGACTGCACCAACATGACTTGTTTTCTAACTTAATCAAACACAACAATAGTACAAATAAAGTTATATTGTTGTTTTGGTGAAGTGACTAAAGACATCTCTGTATTATTCCAAGGCAGCTGAAATATGGCACTTCTAATTACTAGTGGCATGGAGGAAGAGAAACACACATCTGCAGGTTTTTTTCCTGAATTTTATGGGTTTCCTGCATGCCACACAGATGATCAGTGAAAATGCTGGTATTCAATAATTGTGTTCAGCACTTCAAGGGTTTGCACAGATATGTTAATAATGCCATTAATCTTCTTCCTTTATATGTAAATCTGTAGCCCAGATGTTGCATCCTTTGCAAATTGCGCAATTAAAACATTTTATAACTTGCAGTTATGCAAAGGGGCAGTAGACTGGAAAATGGGTAAAATTGCTTGGCTAGGACATTACCATGGCAACACACTGACCTCTGTTCAATTAGTTACAACTGAAGATCCAGCTATTAATTATAATGGTCAAAAAAGGATATAATCTGAATCTCCTTTTACCTTTCTAATATGGACATTTCTCACTCGCCATAAATCTCTGACTTTAAGAGACAAAGCTCCAGACCTGAAGCATTAAAAGTGATATTGCTTAAATACTGATGGAAAGTGGAGAACAGTAAAGGAATCTCATTTATCAGCTCTATTCCAGGTACTTCTTTAACTTTTTGTAGTCTAAGCGCTCTGTCAAGCAAGCTTCAAAGTGAATATTCGTTATTGCTCATTTTAGCTATTGAAATCTACATTATGCATGCCAGCAATTATCTCTCACTTTAGAAAGCTACTGTTAATTAGGGCCAAACTAATCACCATGGGACTCGTGGAAGCAGATAGATGCCTCCCTTTGTCAGAGTTTTACATTTTGCTGTAGCAAAGTTATTATTTTCCTGGCATTTTATCAACGAAAAGTTATGTGTTAATTATAGAAGACAATCTACTTTCTGACACTGGAGTGGTTCCACCACAGTCATATACCAACACACTGGTTGGACAGTAAATATTTTGGTGTAGGGTCATTTCTGGGGAGATGGTGCAAGGAACACTGATTCATCACATCCCTTCACATTCAGTAAAAAAAAAAAGAAATATAAAAGGCAAATTTTAAGTCTGTGGTACATTGAAATTCTCAGGATTTCATTGTCTTTTAAAAATAAACAAATAAATAAGTTTGTTTCTTGTTAACTCCATATTATGCTAAAAAGTAGCTAGAAGAAGGGTACTGAGCACAATGACTTCTACCTTCCCCCTTGAAGTGCAATGTGTTCAATGTTCATGTAATCAATACTGATATGTATTTTGGTTATTTTTAAAACGTGGGAGGTTATGAGTTTTACTTGCTGGTGATGCTTGGTGGTGTTCTGATGGTTTGTAGAGTTGGGTTTTCTTTTTGTTGTTTTTAGGGTTTGTGTGATTAGGTGGGTTTGGTTTTGTTGGGGTTTTTTATTTTCTTATTTTGGTGTGGGGTTTTTTTTTGTTTTCTTTTTTGTTTGTTTTGTTTTGTGTTGTGGGTTTTTTTTCTGTGTGTGTTTTATTTAGGATTTTTATTTAAACACTTTGCCCTGATAATTGCTGATGAGAAGCAAGGAGTGAACAAAATGGCCTGACTGGAAATAGTCTCAAAATCACTGAACTAGGTGAAAGTTTCTCTGAATATAAGGGTCTGGAAAAAATGCAGGATTGTGGCGTAACTGATTTACAGCATTTCAGTATTAGGACCCTATAGATTAAAGTGTGCATTTAAATATGTATTTCTTATGTAATAGCCACCAAGAAATCTCACCCCAGAAGGTGTTTGTGCATTTTTTATGATAGTCATACCCTGCACAGATGGAAATGTATAAATTGTATCCTGGTTTTTGCAGCCTTGTGCCGGACTCTGATATCAGGCAAGAAGCGCAGAGCAGTGTGATACTAAATATTCACTGAAATAATTTTGAGTTGATTCTTATGCAAGATGCAATTTACACCATTTAGACCAATAATAATAATTTAAAAAAAAAAAAAAGTTAGTGAAATCTTCTTAGCAATCATGACTACACTGCACAAAGTGATGGACAACTGCAACAAGGTCAGAGCTCCTCATCAGCTTTGCAGGTAACACTAAGTTGAGCTGGAGTGTTGATCTGCTCAAGGGTGTGAAGCCTTTGTAGAGAGATCTAGACAGGTTAGATTCAGAGGCTGAGGCCAAAGGGGTGAGGCTTAACAAGACCAAGTGCTAAGTCCTGCACTTTGGTCACAACAACCTCAAGCAAAATTACAGGCCTGGGGAAGAGTAATTGGAAAGCAGTCAGATGGCAAATGACCTGGAGGTGCAGGTGGACACCCTGCTGAACACAAGCAAGCAGTGTGCTCAGGTGGCCAAGAAGGCCAACAGCCTCCTGGTCTGTATCAAAACCAGCATGTCCAGCAGGAGTAGGGAAGTGAGTGTGTCCCTGTACTTGGTGCTGGTGAGGCCACAGCTTGAGTACTGTGTTCCGTTCTGGGTGCTACACTAAAACAAAGTCACCAAGGCCCAGGAGCATGTCCAGAGAAGAGCAATGAACTTAGTGAGGGTTTTGGAGGTCAGGTCATACAAAGAGTGGCTGAGGGAGCTGAGGTTGTTTAGTCTGGAGAAGTGAGGGTTAAGGGGAGATCTTATTCCTCTCTATAACTACCTGAAAGAAGGTTGGATTGATGCCAGTGTTGGTCTCTTCTCCCAAGTAACTAGCAATAGGATGAGAAGAAATGGGCTTAACTTGTGCCAAGGAAGATTTAGGTTGGATATTAGGAATTATTTTTTTACTGAAAGAATGGTGAGGGAACAGGCTGCCTAGCTAGCTGGTGGAGTTCCTGGAGGTGTTCAAGAAGCATGTAGATGTGGTACTTCAGGTTATAGTTTAGTGGTCATGGCAGCTGGCAGCTAGATTATGGTTGGACTCAATGATTTTAGAAGTCTTTTCCTACCTGAATGTTTCTTTGATTCTATGATTTGATTGCATAGCTGTAACATCATCGTTATGATTCTGTCCCTCTCTACCTCCAAGGCCCTTTCCTGCTTCCCTGCAAGCCTCCAAGGTATTTACTTATGGAAATAACCTCATTTCATGGATCTACTTTGCACTTGTGTAAGAGGCATATAAAACCTGTAGCTTAAAGACAGCACATGAATGTCTAAACAGTCTTCAGATTATTGGTAGTCCAGGATTGAACACAGAAACTGTAAATATCTGTCTTTTGTTTGTTTGTTTGTTTTTTATCAACTAATATTTACAGTATTTTCTTTATTTATTATCCTGTTGGTTTTTTTTCATTGCAGACTACAGTTAACTCCCTCTTCTCCACAAAATGTGATGTGTGCTGAACAAAACTATTCTTTTCTGAGATTTAAAAAAAATGCTAATAACATAAGAACATAATTTTTTTCTTCTTTTTATGAACCCAAACAGTAAACAAAGAAATAGTAAGTTCAGTTACCTGAAAGACACATACCTTTCCAGAATGTAAGCTACCAAATATAGGAGACATTCACACAGCAGATTCAGACCATTTAGTAAGGTAGATGGGGAAAAGTTGTTGTAGAGAGAACAGGATTATAAAAAGCCTTCTGCACCACAGAAAAGACCATTTCTCTGCTTTCTGAAGTAATCCTGATCTTTTCTTTGCAAAAGTACGTCTGTACAATTTTCTTTACGCTCTCTAACCTTCTTACACTTGCTATTTGATTGCACATGCAGAATTTATGTTCTGGATCAAAGCACTGGATTTCAGAGGGTGGTGTCTGGGAGTAGGCAAATTTGCTATTGTTAAATTCCACCAAGTCAGCAAATTTCCCCTATCATCTAAGTTACTGCTATCTGCTTCTACTTGGATTGAATTTAATTAGTTTCCTATGCTTTTCATAGGATACAAGATCTGATTGAGTCTAGTTTCTCTGAATCTGGGCTGTCTGAACATTTCAAGAATATCTGGTTTACATTTAATCAATATCCTTTTGTAGGCATTTAAATGTTTTCATGATGTCCCTTTTAGCCATCTGTTAAAACCCAATAAGCCAAATGATTTTTTTCTTTTCAATGGGTCATTTGTGAAGCCTCATGTGTTACGGAATTGTAGTCTAGGCATGTGAGGTTCAAAACCAGAGCATCAAATTAAGTTACATTTGGGATCCAGGAGCAAAATAATGGATAGACTCTGTAATTTTCTCATCTATCTGTCTCTTACTTTTTTTTTTTTTTAGGCATAATTATATGATTACTCACTTTGATTAACTGTTTCAAACTCTCTTGATTAACTGTTGCAGTTATATGGAAGCAGATTTTAATTCTGCTGGATCTTCGTATTTTTCATGGTTTCACTGTAAGTGCTTTGTCAGAGTCTGGAAGGTAGACCTCAGAGACTATGTCTGTTTTATCAAATAAATGGAGACAATCCTGTCATCTAGCCCTGCAGATAAAAGCTGTGCTGCGCTTTTCTCCATATGGTTAATTTCCTTCCTTTCCTCTCTTGTCCCCTTCCTTTCAAAAGAGAGTGGCTTAGTTGATTCTGCCTGCTGAAAAGTTTCTTGATTCGTGATAAGTCCCTCAAATTATGCCTGAGTGTTTTCTGGATGAAACTAATTGCTAGAGACCAAATAGAGTGCCAGCAATTCTAGTGCTGGCCTGTTTGGTTTGCTGCCGTGGGTGTAGCTACAGTTAAGATCTACATGCATATGGGAGACGACAACCAGACACAGCCTCAGCTCTAGCCACAGATGAAGTGGCAGGACACTATAAAAGCTGTGCAGCAATCTTGATGCAGCCAAAATGGATATATTCTGAATATCCAGAAGGTTTATTATTTCAAGCTTGGTACTTCTGATTTCAAGTTGGCGTGTGCTCTATTAGCTGAGGAAGCATAGCTCTCTAGCATCTGCCTGGAGAATACCATCTGCTGCTATCTTTTCATTAACAGATCTAGTAACAATAGCCATGTGTAATTTTACACAAAGCTAAATTGTTGTCCTCAAAATCTCTCTTTGGAGTGCCTGATGAATTTGATGCCAGCACAAGTGAATAAGTCATGGAAGCTGAACTTCATTAATCAGTGGAAATATGTCAGTGGATATGTCATAAAATAATAATTTCTTTTTAAATTTGGCTTTTATCAAAAATACATAGTAAGAAATGCTTCTTTGTAGTCACATGTGTTACTACAAGTATATGCATATGCATGCACACATGCCTACAAACACATGTGTTTATAAATGCACAATATATGTATGGTATAAGTAGTGCATATTTTAAAAGTCCAGACTTTGCCGTTTGCAGAAAGGTTGGTCGGTGAGGAAGGTGGTGAAATCACTTTGCCCTGAAGAGAGGGTTTTTGAAAGGAACAGAATTTCTTGTGGCATATGGTGCATGGGCTTTGTAATACCTACAAAGATGATATAGATTGTCCCATGACTACTCATACTGCATTATTCATTACTCTGCAGAAGATATTCAGTGTTGACCCATTTCTTAGATATATGTCATAACGATTTTTGCTTTCTCTGTCAAACTAACATGGCCAAGAGTAAGAGCTTCCATTTTAACTAGCCTGTAGTCCATCTAAAAAGAAATGAGAGGATCTCCCTGAAAGCCTGTTCTATGCTGCAATGGTGAGGTGAACTCTGCAAGGCCGCACTTTCAAATGGTTTCTGTCCATAGTTGAGTGCTACACTGAACATATGCAAACTGTGTCAGACATACGTAGAGAGGGGAAAATCACCTTATAATGCTACAGTAATAGATGCTCTCAATCCTTTTGATTTTTTTTTCCTGTCCCAAAGAAATTGAACTTCTGATCTAAAACTTAGGTTATGACAAAGCTAAAATCAGATGAAAGTAGTCCAACTTTGTTTGGAAAGGTTGACGCACTGTGACTCAAGTGTCTGTCCTCATATTGCTCTCATTTCTAGTAGTCACCCTACAGGCATTATCAAAGCAATTTAAACTGCTGTACATTTAATTTGCAGTGACATAATTAGAACATTAGTAAACCTGGCTATCTAGTCATTGCAAGTCATCCTGTGTGTATGTGATGAAGTTATAGCAGTATGAAGGCTTTGACACTTTCAGGAATAACAAGCTAAAAGTCAATGTTTTAGAACATTGCCAAGTACAAAAACCTTTCTTTTTTTTTTTTTTTTTAATGTGCTCTAGACAGCCCTGTAGTATGATCCTGTTTGCTGAAGTGCTGACATTGAAGCACTGTAAAGTGAACCAAAAAGAGAAGAGAGTTGTGCTTCGCATACAAAATAGCTCCCTTGCTAGATCAAACCGCCACACATCTTTTGCTGAACATCAGTAGACATAGCTTAGACCCATCAATAGATTACTGACCTGTGCTGTGATAACATTTCCATCTCTTGGAGGGCATGGTATGTGACATTTTGCAAGTACATTTAATGGAGAATGGGGAAAGGAGAGATGACGTTTATCCTGCTTGTTGGTGCGTGCTGGATGGGGCCAGGGGTATCGATTGGGCAGAAAACTCTCCTCCACTGACTGATTGCCACCTCTTGTGTGTACAGTCTTTGAACTTTGTCATATCTGGATAAATGGAACAGTTTCCAGTGAGATCTGTCAGGTCTCAGCAAAACAGACATCAGCACAAGTGGAGAAAAAATATAAATAATAAAAGAAACCCTTGACAATGTCTCAGTGCATTAAATAGCCACAGACAGGCTTAACTCTGTTGCAGGCTATTTGATTAAGAATGTAGATGACTGGGACAATAAAAAATTTAAGATCTTGTCACACACTTACTTCCAGAATGACTGTCCTTCCAGTTAGCCTCAGGTCAGCATTAAAAGTGAAAGGTCAGAATACCAATTAACTTATCTTACTGACAAAAAACTGCTCAGTTCAGGGATTTTATGTAGCTCAATATTTTATTAGTGTAGGATGGCTTTGATCTGCATTTACTTTATGAACTGATAGCAATTTTTTTTTTAAATTTATGTAGTGGGAAATAAACCATAAGTCTGAATTAAAGATTTTTTAAAACTTTAGCTGCATTTATTTTTACCACATCTTCATTTCTGTCTAAAAGGTGAACCAGTACAATGTGAACTATTTGGTCATTAAATTTGGTCCACTACTACTTTTTTTTTTTTCTTTTCTCCTTTTGATTTGGTGTCTGAAAAGTGATTGTCATATTGTACACTGACAAGTTCTGGAAAAATGTTTGTAAATTGTTTGTAATACTGTAAGTAGCATATTTTGAAAATAACTTTCTTCATTAATAGCAAGTTACAAGTTCCCTAAAAAAATCTAGCAGGTTTATAAAAATATATATATATATATTAAAATTTTAAAAGATATTATTAAAAAATAGAGCTGGTTTATAGGAAAGTAAAGAGTGTGCATTTTCTCAGCTCCTCATCTGGAAATTCACTGAAAGGTCCTAAAAGAATCCTGCATATAATATTGAAAACAATTCTGAAGTTTTCCTTACTCTCCACTTTTCTTGTGTGTTCCTCTCTCCCACATGGATATCCAAGACCTGCTGCAAGTCCCTGCCTTACACTATTAATTTAGTAACTTACTTGCATTCTTATGGCCCTTATATTCTTGGACAAACACCTGATTTGGGAGACTTTTATATCTGTGTGTACATATTGACTAACTTCTTCAGGAATAGGAAATGCATTAACCACAGTTGCTTCATGTTTTCACTCTGAAGTAGTGCTTGCAGAAAATATTTTTCCAAGTTCTTTTCTGTGCAACACAGGATACCTACACTCATCTTGCTGCAAGATGAGTGCTGCAAGCTCACAGCTTTGCCAGAAGTGAAGTACTACAGTAGCCCCTTTCTGCCTTCTGTCAGAAAGGCATTCCTGGACATGGTCTGCGTAATGACCGCCACATCCTATTAAGCATTATCCAGTACTCAGTGCAGCAACCTTAGAGTCTTAACTTCTTTACTCAAACAGTTTTATGACTGCATGGACTTTGCTGTTCCTGTGGTAAATTGAGTGTCCTAGGCTCTCTATGTTAGCTTCTCGGGTATAGTCATTCAACTAGATATAAGGTTTCAAGTACAAAACAGAGCAAGAAAGGAAAAAGCTGAAACTTTTAGAAGGATATTACTCTTCATTCACTCCATCTGCTTTTAGCCTGTCTTCCACCCTGCTGGAGATACAAGTGCAAGGGGCATGCCCTACTTTGGACATAATATCTTGTAATATCTTGTGGGGAGAAATGGATAGGCAAACTTTCCACTTAGTTTCTTACAGTACTCTGTGAAGCTCATCATGTTTTGCCATGACAGACCTCTTTTTAGGCAGCTCCTGAGATAGAAGCTTTTTCTTGGCAGTCCAAAAAAGATGACTTAACTGTGTGACCTCTTTTAGACTTTAAACTGTTTTGACAAGAATGGTAAAGCTTTAGGGGAAGGATTTTAAACAGTGTCTCAGAAATCACTCTTACACAAACAATCTGTGTCCAGATAAATATTTAAGATGCTGAGGCTGAAATGGCTGAGTCGGAACCAAGAATCCAGGTCCCCTCGAAAGAGACAGCTCCATATCATGTGAAGTAGAATTTTGTTCCTCTAGTCTGTCTCTCATCTGAATGAGCTGTCCCCACTACTAAACTATTGCTACAAAGAAATGAAATTCTGTTATTCTCTACTTAGAGAACCCTTGAACTAGAGACATTTAACCTGATGTGCAAGAGTTTAGTATTGTGACGTTCCACTCCATTTAACAGAAGCGCTCACATTTAATTAACATTCACAACTATCTAGAAGCATGCAAACATTAACTATACAGAGTGTTCAAAATGTTAGGGAGTTAAGGCTGGATTTAATTCTATTTGAACCCCCTCCAGTCTTTTTTCTCTTCAAAATAAGTAATGCTGTCTTTTTGTTCATTCTCTAAAAAGCATTTTGGAAATCAGGTGTTAGACCATATGTCACAACTGATTTTGTAACATCATATGCTGATGTGGATAAAGTTGGTTTCTGAAGAGTTATTCAATCCAAAGAGACAGGAACAAACACCTAGTATTTTGTCTCATCAGTGAAATTTAATGTCTTCTTTCTCCTTCTGGTGGAGTGGGTCACTATTATGTAGCTTACAAATTTCCTTTTTTTTTTTTTTTTTTTTTTTAATCAAATTGTGACATTTATTAACAATGAATTTGTATTCATCTCTCTACAGCTTTCTTTCTAGGGAATTCCTACTATTCTTTAAACACTGTTTTCAAGAAGGTATACAATTGTGTACATTCCCTGGCAATAAATTGCAAAGTTGCAAAAGCTGTCTTAGTAACCAAGTGATGGATTAGTTCCATGAAAGAACCGAATCAGATAAAATGACAAGAACTCATGCAAATTCATTAAAAATAAAGGCCCTTTTTTGAAATAATACTAAAACATCTTTAGCTGAAAATATAATGTGCCCTTAGGACGTGATATTGGATACTGCTACATGAATTAAATTTCAGAATGGCAGGATAATCAATGTAATAACTGATTCCTCATAAACAGAACCAAAGGTATGAGGAGGTGTTTATAGGAGGAATGTATTTCTGTAGGGTAAAACCAGGGTTAATATATTTACTAGCGTTTCCTTCTTTTTGTAACAAGAACTACACCTGTCAGCACAGTTGGACAGCAGTATTAAAAAAAAAAATAAATTGCAATTTTGTTAGTGTTTTGAGTCACTTGTGATTAATTGTAATATGTCCTACACTCTGTCATCAGTGCTGTACTTAGTGCTCTGAAATATCTACAGCAACATCAGAATCTGTTTTATGGTTGCTTTGACTGAAGCAAGCACCTTCCACCTCTGGGGCTGAGGAAGGAAATGCATTTACTAAACAGACAATAGTATTTGGTTTGGAAAAGCAAGTGAGGCAAACATGGCTTCTAGCTGTGGTTGAATTCATTTATGAATGACTTTATGTAGTCAGTAGATGGAATAGGATAGAAAAAAATTGTGGTATACAACTTCAGGCTTTCTTAGGAGAAAATTCTCAGAGATTTTAATTTGCTTCTTCTGTATTGTGGTCTTGAATACAGTTTCCATACCTCCAAAGGGTAAGGTCCACAGAAAAGGTACAAATTCAGATATGTCTCATTCATGTCTTTGAAATAAAATCTTAAATGCTGTGTTGATACAAGTAATTCAAGTAGAAGTAAACAAACTTGAGCTGTGTGTGTGCATTCTGGCATTTGATTTTGGGCTTTTTAAAATTACCTTCAGGATTTTTAAACTGTTCTAAAGACTTAACAAATGTAAACTTTGTAGCAAGTCCAAAAGCAGCATGGTACAACCCCATGGTTGTCTGCAGCTGTCACTACTCACGTTCTGCTTGCAAACAAACTCCGATTTTAAGGTTTTTAAGGACTCCACCACTTGTGATTGTACAGATGCAGTACAAGCAATGAACACCTATGGTAGCATGGGTGCAGCTGATTCCTCCCAGCTGAGAAGGCAGAGTCTGCTGGGTAGGACATTGTTACTGGCTGCCAAGAGGCTGGAGCTGAGCAGAAGCTGGTAACCCAGATATGAGCAAACATCAGATTTGTTTATACCTTGATGAGAGGAAAGAAGAATTTCTAATTGCAGTTAGACCTTCTGGGGTGGCTGAGTGCCTTAAAAAATGAACAAAATCAGTGCATATGTCACATGTTTTGGCCTAGCCTTCTCTCTGGATGCCCCTCTAAGCTCTCATGGGTCCAGGATGGATATGACAGATGGGTTAGGCTGTGGTACTCACTCCAGGCAAACCTTCCTTGCCAAAGGCCAGTAAGTTCAGTTCTCTAGGTCACTACTGCCTGTCTTTGGAAACATAAGAAATGTGTACATTAATAAATTGAATACAATACCTGCAGCAGCCTGGCACAATTTATCAATTTTTTATTTTAATTTACAGACTGTGCCACTAAGCATCAAAAAAAAAAATGCAGTTCATAGAAGACATTAATTCTGCTATCTTAAGATGTTGTTTGTTCAAGAAAGCTGAAATTGGATTCAACAGCATCTGTTTTTCAGTTCTGCTTTCATCTAATTTTACAGCTGGATTGTCTGAGCCACAAGAAGGTCAAATGATTTGCCCTGACTCTGCCTATGAATTTATGGCATATGTTTGACAATGAGATCTCATGTGCTTGCCAGAAGTGTGTTACA
Source organism: Eubucco bourcierii (assembly GCA_013396675.1). Classification (NCBI taxonomy): domain Eukaryota; kingdom Metazoa; phylum Chordata; class Aves; order Piciformes; family Ramphastidae; genus Eubucco; species Eubucco bourcierii. Next base: position 333,051 of record VWZE01000080.1, read on the forward strand.
TATTTTAAATGTATGGTTAAATATAATGCCTTTTTTCACTAGGAGAAAATGTTGCTAATAGGGTGGTTTTTTGTTGTTGTAGGGCTAAAATTAACAATAAACTGATAACACTAACTTGGGACTAAACTTTTACTGATATCAAATATTTTACTGTTTTTTTATTCTTTCTACTGTAATTTTAGGAATAAAATCTCTACTGCAGTTTATGGCAAGTGGCAAATTTGACTGCACAGCAGAGAAAAATAATCAATTTACTTCAAATTTAACTGTTGTATCTTGAATCTATACCAAGTATTTTTCAACATGGATATGACATCCATAACATATTTCATATTTCATAATCTTGCCTTTGGGAACCTTCTTACACACAAAAAATTAGCAAGGTGGCAGAATGTTTCTTTAATGGTTTCTTTTCCACTTTTTGGGAGGTTTGTTGGTTTTGTGGTTTGTTTTTTTTTTCACCCAGCTGGGGAGAAGATGCCCTCACTGTTTCAAGCTATCAGATTTAGTTTGAAATTTGATTAATACATGGTGGTTCTGCATTTTGGGATTTTGTAAACCATATTAACTGAGCTTAGGGAGATCTTACCAGGAGTCACTATGATGATTAGACATCACAGGGTCTGTGTGGCCAGTAGTCACAGCTGGAGCTGATCAGCTGAGGAGCAGTGACATGCAAACTCTCCCCAGCAGTCACTCACAGGTTTTATCTTGTCTACAGTGGATAACCGAATGCCAGCTGGGAGTAACTTTATTCTTAAATACTGTTATCTTAACCATGTGGATTAGGCTAGTTGACTCATTCTGAAGCAGCAGTTCAAAATCTCAAAAATTTCTCTAACAGTACTAATGCTAAGCTTGACCTTTCCATAGATATTGTTGCCTCATGTTTTTATGCTTTATACTCACTTATGTATCCCTAGGAGTGTACATATCTATATTTAAAATTGGGATGGTCGCTCTGCTTTTAGGACTCTTTTCCCCCATCTTTTCTCAAAGCTCGACAGAGCAGATGTCAGTTCTAGCCATGCTCCCTGTTTCCCTCTGATCTGAAGAGCAGTGGCTTTGGTGTGGTATTTTGCTGGGGGGGTGAGGTGTTAGAGGGCAGCCCTGTGGATGAGAAACTGGTCACGAGCAGACAGTGCGCGCTTGCAGCCCAGAAGGCAAATTATATCCTAGGGTGCATCAAAAGATGATCCAGAGAAGTGGTTCTACCACTTTGATCTAGTGAGACCTCACCTGGAGTACTGCACCCAGTTCTGGAGCCCTCACTGTAGGAAGGACATGGACCTGATGGAGCAGGTACAGAGGAGGACCATGAAAATGATCAGAGGGTTGGAGCATCTCTGCTATGAGAATAGGCTGAGGGAGCTAGGGTTGCTCGATCTGGAGAGGAGAATGCTCCAGGGGGACCTAATAGCAACCTTCCAGTACCTGAAGGGAGCCTACAGGAAGGATGGAGAGAAGCTGTTTACAAAGGCCTGCAGTGCCAAGATGAGGGGCAATAGGTTCAAGCTTGAGAAGAGCAGATTTAGATTGGATGTTAAGAACAAATTCTTTACTATGAGGGTGGTGGAGCACTGGAACAGGTTGCCCAGGGAGGTGGTTGAGGTGGTTGAGGCTCTTCCCTGGAGTCATTCAAGGGGAGGCTTGACAGGGCCCTGGATGACCTGGTCTAGTGAGGATGTCCCTGCTGACTGCAATGCAGCCAGACTAGATGACCTTTAGAGGTCTTTTCCAGCCCAGACCATTCTATGATTCTATGGTTCTAAGATTTTGAAGTGCTGTTTGTGAGTTTGCTGTCACTGAGAAGTGGTTGATAGTATCCAAACTCAGGCAGGCTGAACTAACTTTCGCTCACCAAAACAAAACAACAAATAAAACCAAACAAAAAATCAACCAACCAACAAACCCCTAAATGCCATATATATATATANTACTGCCATGGTCATTGATTGGAGTGCTATGTTCACAAGTTTCATGAACACCTTCAGGGACAGTGAGTCACCTGGTACTAGGGAGAAGAGAACAAGTCCCACCTCATTCCAACCTCCTTTCTGTTAGATGCAATGAGATATTCCCTCAGGAATATCTCCTCCAGATGATTACTGCTGTCAGAATTTGGAGGGTCCTATTACCATCAACCTTACAATTTAAATAATACATTGCTGAGCTGGGATTGAAGGTCTGAGATGGTGTCAGACTGTTGACACCTATTTTAGATGGAGAGTATCAAAGTAAATCTTCAACTGCTTGGTACTTTTTACCTGACTACAAATGGATGTGCAAAATGGTTTGACTCAAATATCATCTGTTTTTCTTCTTGTCTTATAATTACTTTTGTGGAGGTGACTGACATTGCTGGCACACTTAATAACTTTAAATTTAATATTTTTTAAAAAAATTTTAACATTTACTGATTTTAAATTTATTGTAATCTATGTAATAATTTCAAATTTCAAATTTATCTCAACACAAATGCTAAGCAGCTCCAAAATACCAATAAATTGTGACCTTGAAACTATAAAGGACAGTAAAGCAGCAGTTACTTAAAGCTGTGCAGGGACCTGAGATTAATTTGATAGTGTTTTCTAGGAAGGTCTTTGTGGTAAATAGGTTTAGTATGCCTCACTGGAAAATGCAAAACTGTTAAAGATCTAATAAGAAGTATAAACCAAAGATTTTCTTTATGCTGGGACTCTCACATGGTGACTTTTATTGTTTTTTTTTTATTATTTTGAATTGGAGTGGTGACTTTTCTCTTCAGGCCTTTTATAGAAAAAACAACTATTGTAGCTCAGAAATAAACATACTCTTTTTCAACAGAGAACCTTATTATAGAATAACTATGACTTAGGTTTACATGCCTTTTACTTGTTTTCTCAAATGAGCTATCACCTGGTGTACTTCAGAGACCCTCACATTTCCTTCAAGCACTGGAGACACAGTTTGATACTTAAGTGTTTAGTGGAGGTGTTGTATTTCTTCCTCAATTAATAAGAACATTGCCACTCAGAATATTCTAGCTATAGGACAAGTGGGAATGGTTTTAAGCTGAGGAAGAGTAGATTCAGACTGTATCTTAAGATACACCCTTCTGTACAAGGGTGGTGGAACTCTGGAATAGGCTGTCCAGGGAGGTTGTGGATGTATTCTCTCTGGGACTGCTTAAGGCCAGGTTGGATGCAGCCTTGAGCAGCTGAGCCTAGTTGAGAGGTACTCCTGCCCATGGTAGGGAAGTTGAAGTAGATGATCTCTAAGATCTCTTCCAACCTAAACCGTTCTTTGATACTGTGATACTTAGTTGCACTTAGTAGGTTTTTTTGGTTTTGTTTTTAATAGAAGTTTTTCAGTATAAATAATGAAGTAACATAAGATCCTGTTGCATGTTGGAGTAGATGTATCCTGTTGAACTCTACTAAAGGTAGTTGCAAATCCTTTGAAGTCAAGTACTTTATGTGGGCTGATCTTTCAAAGGAAGGTATTGAAGCTGCTGTTAGCATACTTTTAAAAACTCTGTAGGAGAAGTATCTTATGGTAATATTACCAAAACGTTCTGTTTGGAGATGATTTTGTGTCACTTGATAAGAGCTCTTTTCAGATTTTTGCTTTTTAAGCTGCTTGACACAAAGACGTGGAGCATGGCAATGCTTCGATAGCAGGACAGTATTTTTCCAAAGTACTTCCTGATCTCTCAGTGTTTCCCTCAGCTATCTCTCTTCATAAAAAATACAGTGTTATTCAAACAAGCAGGCTTTATTTTTTAGAAAAATCTACCCTATCATTAAAAAAAAAAAAAAATCATTATACCACACAGCAGATGTGTAGTTATCTTTATCAAGAGTCCAGATANGGAAGGCTGGGGAAGGATTATTTACAAGGTCCTGCAATGACAGGACAAGGGGCAATGGGCTTAAACTGGCAGAGGGGAGATTTAGACTAGATGTTAGGAGGAAGTTCTTTACAGTAAGGGTGGTGAGGCACTGGAACAGGTTGCCCAGGGAGGTTGTGGCTGCTCCCTCCCTGGATGTGTTCAAGGCCAGATTGGATGAGGCCTTGAGTAACCTGTACTAGTGGGAGGTGTCCCTGCCTATGGCAGGGGGTTGAAACTAGATGATCCTTGAGGTCCCTTCCAACCTTACCATTCTATGATTCTATGATTCTATGATTCTATGATAAAAAATACAGTGTTATTCAAACAAAAAGACTTTATTTTTTAGAAAAATCTACCCTATCATAAAAAAAAAATTTAAAAAAAATCATTATACCACACAGCAGATGTGTAGTTATCTTTATCAAGAGTCCAGATATCTTCATGGACTCTTGAGATTACATATAAGAGTGATAATAAAAATTTGAACCTGTTTAGAAAGTTATGCTCTTTAATGTAATGTGTTGTATGTTTATTTTCAGATCACATTATATAATAAAGGACTATGTTACTATTTTTAAATTCCAATTTTAAGTAGTATAAACTTAAGCATATTAAGCAAATTATGTGGTCTGGATTTTGTGAAGAGCTTATAGAAACTGCAGTTCTTTAATTCCAAAAACTAGAACAATTGAGATACAAGCTCCATTTAATTAGAAATTATGAGGTGGATAAGATGAGAAGAATAGAGGGATTTCCTTTCCACTTATCCATTTCTAATAAATACCTATTTTGACAGCAATAAAGCCATTTTAAATAGTTAATGTTACATGAAACTTCCATCTTATTTGTGTAGACTGTTCCCATTACATTAAGGAGCCTGTGAAATGCTGTACCTAACAAGGGTCTATGCTGGATTCAACAGAAATGGAGATGGAAAATTAATCTTAAACTCTTGAGAGAAAATCCATCACAGTGTTCTTCCCCAACAGCCCCCATGAGCGTTCCTTCAAATTTTTCTTCTTCCAATGCATCAAATATTTTCTCTGAAAGACCCAAAGTGTTAGTCTTAAACCAGATATCTCCCATCTTGCTAATCTTGGCAAACCATGCCTAAGTTTTTGTTGCTTTGCAATGGGCTATCCACATCTGAACAACGTGAAGGAATTCTGTGGGAAAGATGTGTAAGATTTCTGAACTGGAAATTTTGTTTTGCTTTCTTTTGTTTTGTTTTGCTAGAAATGCAATTTCTAATTTGCTGCCTAATATACACCTAGTGAATTTAGGCTGTGCCTGAGCACTCTAAGTGTGACAATGTGTCTTCAGGAGCAGCACCAAATACTCCCTATGACAGAGTAATCAGCATCTCTGAGTGTGCAGTAAGAGCCCATAATACACTTAACTCATCAGATCATGTGCCTGCATGTCATGCATGACACAAAGAAAACTTGTCTCCCAGAAGAAACTCTGCAAGAATCTAAGGTGCATTAAAGAGCTTAGCTGCCAGCAGCGAACATCTCTGTGAAATCATCTCTTATATCTCCTTCATTATCCTAGAGAAAAGCCTAAAGAAAGTCTTCTGTGGAAATTTAGAATACATTGCTAAAATATAATGGATTCAGTGATACAAGTGTGGTGGCTACAATTTTCTTTTTTTTTTTAACAGCATGTTCAAAGCTTTTCTTTCTTACCACCTCAGAGTTTGTGTTCTACCAGATTTAGCTTTGTTTTATTTTGTTTTCTTTGCTTGTTTGTTTGTCTGTTTTACTTTTCCTTATCAAACTCCTTCTCACCCATTCCATTCCAGATTACTTCTGTAGGACATCTACTTTCATCAGGCCACCTACCCTTTTTTTTCTTAAGGATGGAATAACCAACACACATTTAACTAAATGCTAAGCATTTGCTGTCAGAGGACAACCTTTTTTCTCTTAAGCATAATGCTTAGTGAAGGCCAGAAAAATCTGCTGTTGGATGCTACCCCAGCCATGAGAAGTGTTCTTAGTGCATGCAAAATAGCACAGGAGGCAGAGATTTCTTTTAACAATCCACAGATTAGCACAGACCATCTGATTTGAGAGGATGATGTGATGAACACGTGCACTCAATATGATTTTACTACAGAAGGCATCAACGCTTTTATTTTTAACCATGCTTATGAGGCACTAAGAAAAAGTCCCATATGTAATTTCTTTAACTCTTAACAAGTAGTATGAGAAGGTATATCCTGAACATGCACATTGGAGGGACATCTGTCTGGCCACAGAAATGGACTGCAAAACTATTCATTCGAAGCTAAAAGAAACTAGTTACAAATACCCTGGTAGAATAAACTCGCCACAACACGTGTTGTTTTTGTGAAGTCAGGAAAAAAGATTGTATTTCTTCTAGTTTAAATATAACTGTATAGGGAAAAATACAACTACTACAAGAATATGATAACCTGAGGGAAGATGGGAAAGGGGTCAAGTGGTAGCAAAAGCAGCAGCAGCAGCCAAAACAGCAGCAGGGAAGTATAGCAGCGCAGGCAAAACAGCAGAAGCAGCAAGGGGAAGGTACAAGCTGTGCTTCCAGGCTCTTGATGCTCCAATGAAATTATATTAACTTATCCATCGTTGCCATTATATGGCCTAGCTCCAGAATGTTCGCCTTAGAGCTTCCATCTCCAAGTTTCTCTGTTTTGATTTTTTTTTTTTTTTTATATTTGAGGTAGAAATCTAACTCAAATGGCCACACTAAAATATTTAATTTATGTTGATATGATGTCCACGTTCAGTCAAATACTTGGATTCACTGCCTTTATGCCACGGCTACTTCAATTTCAGTGGTCCTGCCACCCAACTTCTTGGTATAAAACATAATGGTGTGTCTGGTTTCCCAAGGTAAAGGCAAAGAAGCATATTCCAGGGCTCTTTAATGAGTTGTGACTTGTTTTCAGAACGTTTTAATACTTCTGCCTTGACAGTCTCTGAAAATGAGTGGTAATTAGTCTTCCTGACTGGCAGGAAATTGCCATATTGATCATCTTTATAAGCACTGTATATAAAAAGGAAGATAATTCCATAAAAATAAATGTTTATGTGAGTTGTTGGAGTTTTGAGGGATTTATTTCCTTTTTTTTTTTTTTTTTTTTTTTTTTTTAGCTTGAAGAATTATCAATATTAGGACAAATACAGAAAAAAAAATACATATTGCGACAAATTTAGACATTTAGAAATAGGTTTTACTACCATTAGTGCAAATCCAATATTGGGACAAACACAGAAGAAAAAAATATATATTGCTACAAATTTAGACATTTAGAAGTAGGTTTTACTACCATTAGTGCAAATCTAATATTGGGACAAATACAGAAGAAAAATATATATATTGCTACAAATTTAGACATTTAGAAGTAGGTTTTACTACCATTAGTGCAAATCCAATAAAATCTGAAGGAAGCTAAGGCTGCTTTGAAGTAAGACCACCTAATGCTCGGTTGTAAAGGCAATATTGCTCTTTAAAAATGTAAAACAAATCCTCCTAACAGAACTTTTCAAGTTAAGCTGTCTCTAAATAAAAGATGATGAGATATTTAAGGAGTTTCTGAGTTCACATTAAATGCATAATTCAGGACTGAATGTTGAAAAGGAAGTAAAATTGTAAAAGGCTTCAGCGCTGTATCTCTGTGATTCTGTATAGTCCGGAAGGTTTAATCAGCAGAGGAGCTGAAATGTAACCAGGGAAATAGTTTGGATTATACTGATTTTAAGGTCTTAAAAAATTGCCAACTCTTCAGAAATTCTTCCAGTAATATAACAACCCCTATTTCAGGATTTGCTACCTTGTGATATGTCCAATAGATTATAGTAGCATTAGCTAAAGCAGCTGAAGTTTTACAGTGGCCATTACCAGTCTTATTGCATAATTTTGAAAACCCGACTTAGTGATGACATTTTAAAATCAAATAACCCTGGAAGACATTCTGGATGTCTTCCAGGCTTATGTTGCACATAAGAGACCCATATCAGTCTCTGAAATGCAAGCATGTATTGAGGAATACCTTGTAAATAGCCTCGCTATGTGATTAGTGGTAGGATGTATCTATGTGTTTGGGATCAGAACTAGGCCCATCAGACTTTAAGGGCATGCATGATCTACATTTTTAGCAGCTGTCACTTGAATTAAATACTCTTCTAAAGAAGAAGACAAAAACTTTCATATCCTGAGAAAGCTCAGGAAAGAATTTTAAAAAAAAAAAAAAAAAAAAAAAAAAAAAGAGTAATTTTAAAAACTAAAATTGCTTTTCTAAACACCTCAGTATTTTTAATAGGGTGAAACTTTGATCCATATGTTCTTTATAGGATATGAGATATCTAATATAAAAACATTTTAAAGGGATTTTTTTTTTTTGCTTCTACAGAACTGCAGTAGTCACAACTTGTGTTGCTGTGTTTTTCTGTGGCTGTGGCAAATCACATAAAGGACACTGGCCATTTGAACTGCAGTTCAGTAAATTTGTTTAGGTGTTATGGTTTGCTAGAAAAATACCTTTGTAGACAGAATGCATCATACAAGGAATCCTGCTCTGTATTTTATGCACCTATTCTTTCTGTTAATAAGGAAACAGAGAACTACTTGGAGCAAACTGCTGTTAGAATTTTTCTCCTGTGGACTGTGCTATTTTGTCTTTTTTTCTGGTTCCATGAACCATATCTACTGTTGTTTTGTAGCTTTTTTGTGTTGTTACTGATCTGCTGTTTCCTAGGCTGATCCAAACTAGTCAAAACCTGAGTAAGGTTTCACTAAGAGTAAAGCAGTTTCCAAGTTACCCATGATAAATGTGTTAATACCCAGTTACTTTGAGGCACAACTCTGCTGACACCAGGTTGTTTTGCAGATACTTTCATCTTCTAGTCAGCACAGGAAGGACATGGAAGTGTTGGAGCGGGTCCAGAGGAGGGCCACAAAGATAATCAGAGGGCTGCAGCAGCTCTCCTATGAGGACAGGCTGAGGGAGTTGGGGCTCTTCAGCCTGGAGAAGAGAAGGCTTCGAGGGGACCTGATAGTAGCCTTCCAGTATCTGAAGGGGGCCTACAGGAAGGCTGGGGAAGGATTATTTACAAGGTCCTGCAATGACAGGACAAGGGGCAATGGGTTTAAACTGGCAGAGGGGAGATTTAGACTGGATGTTAGGAGGAAGTTCTTTACAGTGATGGTGGTGAGGCACTGGAACTGGTTGCCCAGGGAGGTTGTGGATGCTCCCTCCCTGGAGGTGTTCAAGGCCAGATTGGATGAACCCTTGAGTGAGCTGTACTAGTGGGAGGTGTCCCTGCCTATGGCAGGGGGTTGGAACTAGATGATCCTTGAGGTCCCTTCCAACCTTACCATTCTATGATTCTATGATTCTATGATTCTGTATATTTAAGTGTGCAATTTCCAAATATTCTGATTCTTTCTAGTGTCAATAACATTTCAAATATCAATGGATAGAGGTCATTAGATAGAACTACAGTGATTTGGGTTGTCCTTGGAGGGGATGGGGATCACAATCTAAACAATGTACTGGGACTGCTTTTTTTCTGAGAAATCATGAAACTTTGATATAGAAATGTATGAATCCGATGTAGTACAAAACTCACTGTAATAAAAGGGGGAGATGGGATGTTATGAATTCAGTGAAAATTGTTTGGTTATGGAAGGATAATGAGACTCCTGTAGGCAGAGAATTGGGACTTGATATAGCATATGCTTCCTTTTCAGCTTCTACAAAGACAATTTGTTCTCTAATTTTTGCAGTTATAAATTAAGGTTCATTTTGTGCATATGTCTTTAATTTTTTTTTTTTTTGAGCTTTAGTCTTTTTCTGAACTATTTTTTTAATAGTAAACCAGTATAAATGCATCCAGGCATTTGTAGTTTGTATTAAGGAGGTAACTCAGTCTTTGAAAACTTGTAACAAAAAACATGAGTGAGAAAGAGCAAACCGTGAGATGGCCTTCCCATGATAAGAGGGAATGGACACCTTCACATGGAAAGGAAAGAAATCTGATGGAGGGGGTGGAGGTGGTGTGGACCATACCTTTATAAAGAGGGGACATAAATTAGCGATTAAGATTCTTGCTGAATTCTATGCCTGAAACTTTTCCCATCCTAGACATACCATAGTAGGTTTTTCCTTAAGATTTTGCAGCCTGAGTTGGCATCTATTTTAGTCCTGTCACTCTTGTCCTTGGATGCCTTCTGTAGTCTTCTTAATTTTGTACAGTGAAACAATATTCAATTACTCATGTAAAGGAGACATTCCTAATACCTGTTTTTATTGTTAGAAGGCTGGAACTCACTGTGCATCATATTTTCCATTTCTCTCTTTGAGAAAACTGTGAACCATCTAACAGCCATTGTTTTCTTCTGGAACAAAATTTTCGCAAAAAGCAGGAGCAGGCATGTTAAATAGATTTTTTGAGAGAATGCAAAGGATTAAGAAATTGAAGTTTATGGTTCGTTTATGGGTGTGCATGTTATGCTGTGTGTAGATTACGGATTTTTTTCCCTCTCTGTTGTCAAGCTTTGCAGATTAAAACTGCCTGTATAACAGCACATTTCAAAGATTCATATGAAAGTAAGCTTCTGTGGAATTCAGTGCTAAGGGCTCAGACCTAAATTTGGAAAGAATTAGCTTTTGTTGCTATGGGAACATATACTTCATTTAGTCTGGAAAAAAAAGAAAGAAAGAATATACAAATCCATGATAAAAAAAAAACCTAACGCTATTAGTCCACTTGGTGGGGCAGGAGGCACTAGAAATAACTATGTCATCTGGGCATATGATATCTCCCTCTTGTATACAGCATGATTACATTGAAAAAAATTTCCTTGTCAGTATATTGCTTCATCATAACCTTTTTTCCCTTGTAGATTCATATTTGTTTGCATTGTAAAATCACAAACTGCCCATAATTAAGTGGTTTAGTCATTGTTTGCCTTTGTAAGGCATTGCTGGGGATGTCTGTTAATTCTCATATGATTATCTTTTTTTTTTTTTCCTTTGCCTTTCATAAAGTTTTGCATGAAGCCTAGATCTCAGCATGTTTTTACTCAGCTACCGAAGAGTAAAGGAGAGCAATTTGATGTTGCACTTGAATTTATTTCAAGTCACTATTAATATGAATATGAATATGAAAGTGAGTTCTGCTGTTGACTCCTGTCTTTGCTTGAGAGAAAAGTCTTGCTGACTGTGAAGGAAGCAGTGGCAAATGTCTCACGATTAGACTTCTGTGAAGGTTTGGGAGTTCCCCCACCCCCCACACTTTGTAAAATGACCCAGACTAGCACTCAGTTGGCTGGAAGTTAAATGATGAAGCTCTATTTACAGCTTTGCACAATGTACAGCAGATATTTACACTATATACACAATATTTACAGAAATATACAAGTAAAAGGTAATA
>VWZE01000080.1:344551-361087 GCA_013396675.1 Eubucco bourcierii
CCTCAAACCAGCACAACTTCCTTGCTTTGGAGGGTGATAGAAATGTGGAGAGGTTTTACCACACTCTTTACAACTTTCTTTCCAAGTATTTTTTGCAAAACTTTATTATTTTGTGAATAGTCTCAGCATGAAAGTTTATCTGGGGAACATTACCCAGAAAAATATTCTGTTTATTAAGCCTGAACACATTCTAAAATGAAATGGAACTTACTGTATGAAAGTTATGATGTGACTTACCTGTACTAGTGGGAGGTGTCCCTGCCTATGGCAGGGGGTTAGAACTAGATGATCCTTGAGGTCCCTTCCAACCTTACCATTCTATGATTCTATGACTCTATGACTTTTTATTATGATTTTTTTAACTACAGTTTTAGGTGCTATGTCCACCACTCTGTCTTTTATCTGGAAAAGAACTCAGATGAATTTACTTGCAAATGCATGTAATGCAAATTTATGCTGCCTTTTATGTGGAGCCTTTGTGCAGTTTCATGCAGATATTTATTCTCCTGTTTCTCTAAAGCTTGATTTGATTTTCAGGTTCAAATGGACATGCAAATGAAAACTGAATACATTAGAAACTGCAGCTATCAGATGATCACTCAGTGAAATTCTCCAGAGGTGCACTTTTTGTAATATTGTAATGTAAAAATATTCTCTAACAATAATGTAGCTGCTCCAGACATGCTGTTATTAATGCTGGAAACATCTTTTAACAAGTCCCAAGTAACATCTGCCCTTTCCAAGTGATGTGTATAAAAAGAGAGAGCAAGATACAACAAAATCAATAAGAGGTGCAGACAGAATTTAACATAAAAATAGGAAGATACGGAGGCTAAGGGATCTCTCCATGTCTGTGATGGTGAGGAACCATAAGCAAAATGCTTTTCATCTTTTGGGAATCTCTAGCCTCATCCAGCATGATCTCCACTTCTCTCACATGACTTCTTCTGCTGCAGCAAGCAGTTAACTTTGCTTTTGTTGAAATGCTGCCATTATCATTTAATCATCAACTATGTAAAGTGCTGTGCCCACTTAGTGCAGAGATTGTTCCCTGGCTTAGTGACAAACCGTTTAAGTGGTGGAGTGGTGGTTATGTTTCATTCTTTCAGATGAAATCCCTTTCCAAGAAATGAACTGGTGAAACGTTTTAGTAAAGAATAAAAAAAGAAAAAAAAAAAAAAAACCCAACACAACCCCTCCCTATCCAATGACAACAACAAACCCAAAACGATGAGACCCCAAACAAAAACCACCAGCAGCAACTCCCACATCGTTTTATTTTGTTGTGGATTGTATGAAAATGGCCCAAAAAACCCAAAACACTGTAATGTTTTTCTCAGTGCTACTCATTTGTTCTAGTTCTGTTGCCTCTCCAAAAGCTCACCAACTGAACCGCCGTGCTCAGATTGGATTGAATTCTCCACCAAAGGAAAAAAACAATTGTTTAGTATTCTGCAGTGAGGTATGCCTAAATTACATTCTGTAAGCATTATATCAGCTAAATATATGTGATTGAATTTGAAAGAATGTGGTGGTGGCTGTCTGAGAAACCTGTAAACTCCACCATCATGTGGCAGAGAAATGAGCATTTGGTATTTCTAATCTACCTAAAATTTAGAATACAGTACTGTGTGCCTACAGTAGTGTTTTAGTTCCCAGCAGAGCCTTCCACTTGGAGGAAAAACCCAGTTTCACTTACCGTCTTTCATCTTGCTTTGCAAAACAGCCTTGGAGCACATGAACTGGGCTCCTTCCAAGTGTCTCAGTATCCATAGGACCATATTAGAGATCACCTTAGTAAAATGCCCTGAAACACTTACGGTGTATGCCCTGAGCAGTAAGGGCTTTGTTGCGCAGAACTTTTGTTGCTGACCACCCTGCATGCTATTGCAGACATGTCTTACATCATCTGAGATACATCACACCCTCCATGGCCCCAGATGCTCTGTATACCTTTATAACTAAGTTACAAGGTTTAGATTTACCTCCTTTTTGTCAGGTCACACTGTAGATATTTTACAGTGTATGCATGTATGTATGTAGATGCATAAGCCCATGGACTTATGAACATTCTTATTAGTTGGCAATCATACATAAACACTGCATTTTGTAATTTATGGTGCAACATTGTGGCTGGACTCGGTGATCTTCCTTGCATTGACATTATACCGAATCTCAATTCGTATCTGTTATTCCCTAAGGGGACAGCAAGGGAAGGGCAGCAGATACCTCTCTACTTTGTCATTTCTAGGGAAACGGTTGCTCCCTGACAGTTTTTACCTGTCTATATCAAAGAATAAATCTCTCACCATTTTATGATCCTGCTTGTGTTTATATTCCTTACTTTAGCTCTTGAACAGAAAACTCTAGCCTCTGCTAAGATACAGAGTGCATAATAAAAGAGATGATACAGTTGGCAATGGGAGAGACTGAAGTGGTAAATACAGTCAGTTTCTGGTAGTTGTCTATGAAACAAAGTGTTATTTTAACCAAATATCCAGAACTTAACAGTGGGATTGAGTGTGTCCTCAGAAGTTTACCAATGACACCAAGGTGTGTGGTGTGGTCTTGAGGCAAAGTATACCGTCCAGAGGCAACAGGCTTGAAAGCTGGACCTATGCAAATCTCGTAAAGTACAACAAGGCCAAGTGCAAAGTCTTGCACTTGGATCAGGGCAGTCCCAAGCACAAACGAAGTCATGGGGGTGGAGCAAATTAAGAGCAGCCCTGTGGAGGAAAACTTTGGTGCATTACTGGAATGAAAAACTGAACATGAGGTGGTGATGTGTGCTTGCAGCACAGAAGGTCTGTTGCGTCCTGAGCTGCATCAAGAGAAGTGTGGACAGCAGGTCAAGGGAAGTAATACTTCTGCTTTGATCAGCTCCAGTGATACCTCACCTTGAGCAATGTGTTCATCTCTGGGGCCTCCAGCATAAGACATGGACCTGCTTGAGCAGGTCCAAAGGAAGACCTCAAAGATGAACAAGGGGCAGAAGCACTTCACTTGTGAGGACAGGCTGGGAGAGTTTGGGCTATTCAGCTTGCAGAAGAGAAGGGTCTGAAGAGATGTTTTAGAGGTCTTCCAGTATTAAAAGGGGCCTATAAAAAAGACATGACAATCTTATTAGCAGGGCCTGTTGAGATTCAACAAGGGGGATGATGGATTTAAATTGAAGGGAAGTAGAATTAGGGTAGGTGTAAGGGTGATATTCTTTATTGTGAGGCAAATGAGACACTGGAACAGGTTGCCCTGAGAGGTCATGGGTTACCCCTACCTCAGCTACATTCAGAGCCCTGTTTGCCTAACCTGAATTGTGAATCTGAACCTCATCTGCTGTATTTCATACTGATGAAATTGCCAACACACTGTAGCTGTATCATGCCTCTTCTGGTAGATGGCAAAGTGAAACAAACTTCCTGACCCTAGCTCTGAGTTGGAGAGACATGATATAAAGAAAATGGAAGGCAGGGAGCCTAAAGTTTCTGTGCTTTATAAAGCAAATATTTTAATTTATTTGACTGGGGCAGGAGAAAGAACAGTGGTAATGTTAATTATTCTCTTTGTTCCTTTTAATTATGAAGTATATCTTAGACATGAAAATTCTGCATAGTAAACTGGAATCTTCTGAAAAAATAAAGTGTAACGCATGAAGTGTAACAATTTTTCAGTTAGAAGTCTTTTTAGAGTAACTGCAGATGAAATGTGTACCCATATACACATACATACATTTATTTACGTGTACATATGTAATAAATACCCTTTGCTGACTGAGTGGGAACAGATGCCCCTTTCAACCCAAACTTTGACCAAATAATCTCTGCAGAGTTTTGCTTTGTGGCACATAATTCCTCAGACTTCACAAGTTACTGTAGGCAGTTACTTAAGCTAGTGCTGCTGTCAGGTAACAACACTTCATTGGCATAGTCAGAACAGGAGTCTTGCCAACAGCAGGTATTGCAATATTAGTTAAAATCAAGAACCGTTTTCAATATCGTTATCGTTATAAAACTAATAATGAGTGAAGACATTTTTGTCCCTTTTCTTGTATGTATGCTCTATAATGATAAAGGAGAAAACTCAGTTTTCATATTTGTAAAATCTGTTCTTCTATCAAATGGATAAAAGGCACAAAGGGGGACCTCCATTCTTAAATGCTTCTTTTCAGTAATAATTTGATTTATTTTCCTGGTAATATTTTTACTTGTTCTTTTTAACTTGATCTTTATACTGCAAAAAGAATTGAACACATGTATGAGTAGTCAAAGCTTTCAGAATTGCAGAGTAAGAATAAAGAGCTAAAGGTTGCTGTGGTGTCCTTTGGTGTTGGCTACCTCCTTTTTTTGGCTGAGCTGAGCAAATTTATCTCTGCGAGCAATTAGAATTCCTATTGGTTGTATTTATTTGAATTCTTTTCCTTGAGTCATTTGTGAATCCACTGTTACTGGCTACTCTTTGGAGTCCAGACAGCAGTGCAGGTTCAGGAGTTTCTGATCTATCCAAGATATTTCTTGGACTCAATGAAGATAATGATCAAGGGAATTAAATTAATCCTAATTACGATTCCATCAGCTAATATGTTGTAGAAATTAACTGAGCAAGAATTTGGCTTAGTTTGTAATGGAACAGTATGTTTGATAAACAAGAGCACAAATAAAAGCCTGAGTGTGGAATTAAGTTATATAAATCAATCAGTTTCTTTCTTCAGAGGTTGTAAAATCTCAACATTTTTTTTTTCTTGTTTGGTTTCCTTTGTGCACCCAAGAACAACATTTCCAGCCAAGCCTGTAAAGATAAAATATCCTACATTTTACGTATGCTGTGCTTGCAATAACAAATAATCTCTTCTCAGTACTGAGCCAGGACTTCAGATGGTTTAAATCAACACAGACTTCAATAAAACTGTTTTGATTCATTATTTTTACTATTAGATGTTTATGTAGAAGAAGCCAAGAAAAATTACTGGCCTACAGAAATTTAACACATTACCAAGTTACCAATATGTCAGAGTATTTCTTTGGAGCAGATGCCTGTGATTAGCAATAGGTTCTAATTAATTTTGTGGTTTCATTTTGTGGTAAATAAAGTGAAAAGGACCATTTAGTATAACACCTCTTAAAACCATTCTGTGTGACTAACACATCAAAGTCATGCAACAAGATTTTTGTTCAAATCCTGGTGTGTGTGTGTGTGCGTATAAAAGATATGCCAAAATAATATAAGATTTTGTTCATTTATAGTCTGCATTGACAGTCTCCTTCTCCTAAATTAGGCTATTTTTATTGTGCTCTGCTTCTTCACTTCATGCATGGTGTTACAAATGATGCAAAATTAATAATCGATATTAATTTTGATATCCAGATGAAGATTGTTAATATCTATGAAAATTGTTTATTAACAATAAATTTTGCACCAGAAAACTTATTTACAAGGCTTGAGACGCGAGATTTGGATACTTACACACACAGTGAACAGGCAAAACTGGAACATTTTAAGTGGTACCCAGCAAATGCAAACATTATACTGGAAGAGAAGGTTGTTGCAGTCAATATACTGCTTGCGGTTCATTGTCCTGCTTAGCCAGCAGATGGACGCAGGAAGCTCCTTTCTGCTTATGGCAGAAGACAATTAGTGATTACAAGAGCCTTTAAGTATTTACTCACAAAATATTATCAGACAGTACCCAAAGCACGTGGAGGGGTTGCTGTTAGTGGTCTCAAAGCCATTAGAGGCTTTGGAGTTTTCCCAGGCTCTTTTGTCAGGCAGCTGGGAGTCTGGCACAGTCTCTGACCTGGTTCCTCTTGATTCCCGATTCGGCAGAAGCCTTGCAGAGAGGCAGGCAGGATGCAGTGCCATGTGCAGGCTTAGCACAATGTCACACTGGCTATGCAGGCCGATAGCCTGCTGACATTTAGGGTCTGTTCCTGGTAAACTCAAGGCAGTGGAGTTTCTAGGCAGGTCAGGATGCAGTGAGGCAGTAGCAGCAGGCATGAATACAACGGCACAGAGCAGGTTGTGCTACTTGCTCATCCCTTTTTATCGATACAACCTGAGACAAAATAGCCTTTGGACATAGATTAGCCAATCAGGATGGCACTGTGCTAAGCTTGACCATATTAGGTGAATCCAGGGCTTTTGTTTTCCTTTGCTTCCCCCAGCACAGAAGGAGGGGGAGCAGGGGAACATGTCTGGGTAAGCCACAGTCCTTAGACTCAGTGGCTCCAGGTTCTTTGTCCTCTTTCCTGCAGTTGCTTCTCCCCAGAACAGAGGGAGGGAGAGCAGAAAAAGATGTCTGGGCAAGCCAGGACATGTATATACCTATTTTGGCCTGCTTAGGCCTACCATGAGACATGGTCGTTCACAATGAACAAATGTGAAACACCCTTGTGAAAGGGTGGGTTAGCTTCTCTGAGAAAAGGAGGCACCTACCAACTTAGAAGTGTACTAAACAGTATAAAAATGTATGGACCTTAGTATTCTGAGTATGTTTATAAAGAAGAGAAATGTAAAGCATTTGAATCCTGTCACTGAGTTCTTTATGAGATCACCTGTATGTATTCCAAGTGTAGCTGTTAAATGCAGTGGAACAGGTGTATAAGCTTTGATGTTGCTATAAATGTTTGTCATGGGTTTAGCTGATTGAATGTGCTGTTGAGTTTTCACTACCACTCTGATGTCACGCTAGCTTTAAAATGGAAGGGCAGGCCAGAGCAAAATTATCACAGGGCTTGTGGTTCAGGTTGTAACGTGAGAGGCCTCTTGTTTCCAGTTTTGGATTGTTTGTCTTCTCTGCTATGCCGGCTATGAGTCTGAGGTGGGTAGGAGGGTCATTTTATCACTGGCTACTGTAGCTTTTGCTGTGCTTTTCTGAAAAATAGGTTAAGGTAATTGTGTGTTGCATTATTTCCATTAAACTACTTATCTCAACCACAGGACTTCTTGTCCCCAATCTTTGGGGAGGGGGCTTGATTGTGAGAAAGGGTGTCTAAAACCAGGACCGTCTATTTTAGCATGCAACACAGAGCACATAAAGCAATTGAGATAACAAGAAGTGAGGTAATGAGAACATTCAAATAGAATCTTGTATACCTTTTTTTTTTTTTTTTTTAACCCAAAATACATTTCCCGTGTTGATGCTTTTGCTTTCCAGAGGCAACTGGGGCTGATGTGTTGGGGCCTGGCCCTGGTTACATTACATAAAATCTTATGTACTTTTATTTGATTTTCTCTTTCTGGTGGTGCTTTTCACCTTAGGGGAATGAATTAGTGCTATTGTGTGGCTGTACTCTGTATTGTCATATTATGATATGATTACTCCACTAGCCAATTGGTTTAGGTGCAATCTTACCCAATTAATGGGCCAGATTTTGTCCACAGTAATACAGGACCTTTAAAAAAATACCACCCAGAGGCTAGATAATTAGGAGGAGGAGGGTGTGTGAGAGAGTATGGAAAAGTGCTAAGGATAGTGGTCCCCTCTGATTTCTTGGAATTTCATACCTTGAACCCACCTGTATTTCCACTGTGACAGGGGGATCCCAACACCTAGGTGTGTTGGAAGCTGAACACCAAACTGCTTTTCCTTGGAGAGGTGGAAGGAGTCACTGGAATCGACTGCCCCTGTGGCAGAAATGCAGCCTCACCACTCAGACTGATCATGGACTGGTCCAGACTGTAATGGAACAGGGTGGAGATACACAAGATCTGCAGTAAGAAGTCCATTTTGTACCTCAAGGCAATATAATTTTGAGTGAGAATAAACAGCGAATGATGCATGCTTTATGTTGTTTGATGCTAACTGCTGCTGAACATGATGTAGATGGTATTGAGTAAGGGGTAGAGCACGTTACAGACCAGCTGAATCTGCTGGTAAGTATTTAATACTGTGCTGACATTATGCCAGCTTTAAAATGAAAGCACTGCCCAGAGCACAGTATCATGAGACTTGTGGTTCAGATTGTAACATGAGAGGCTTTCCATTCCCAGTTGCCGAGTCTAGTTTCTCCTTTAGGTGTGTTGGTCTTTTCCACTGGACTGGATGCAGGTTTAGGGGGTGTCATAGAATCATAGAATGGTAAGGCTGGAAGGGACCTCAAGGATCATCTAGTTCCAACCCCCTGCCATAGGCAGGGACAACTCCCACTAGTACAGGTCACTCAAGGCCTCGTCCAGCCTGGCCTTGAACACCTCCAGGGAGGGAGCAGCCACAACCTCCCTGGGCAACCTGTGCCAGTGTCTCACCACCCTCACTGGAAAGAACTTCCTCCTAACATCCAGTCTAAATCTCCCCTCTGCCAGTTTAAGCCCATTGCCCCTTGCCCTGTCGTTGCAAGACCTTGTAAATAATCCCTCCCCAGCCTTCCTGTAGGCCCCCTTCAGATACTGGAAGGCTACTATCAGGTCCCCTCGAAGCCTTCTCTTCTCCAGGNCCTCCCTTGCCCTGCTGGCCACGCTTCTCTTGATGCAGCCCAAGCCTGACTTGGCTGTCCGGGCTGCATGCACACACTGCAGGCTCATGTTGAACTTTTCATCAACCCAGACTCCAAGATCCTTTTCCTCAGGACTACTCTCCAGCCATTCACCACCCAGCCTGTATTTGTGCTTGGGATTGTGCCTACCCAGGTGCAGGACCTTACACTTGGCCTTGTGGAATGTCATGAGGTTGGCCTGGGCCCACCTCTGCAGCCTGTCCAGGTCCCTCTGGATGGGTAGGGAGAGTTCTCTCTGGTTTCTGCTGCTGCTTCTGCTTTTGCTGTGCGACTGGATGAAATAGGCTAAGGTATTTGTACATTGTATCATTTTGATTCAATGCCCTATCTCAGCCACAGGACTTTTTGAGTTACTTTCCCTCCTGACCTTTGCCTGGAGAGGGCTTACTTGTGAGAGGAGGTTGTCTCAGACCAGGACGATCTTTATTCATACTCTATTTGTACTTTACCACTTTGCCAATTTTCTTTTAGCTATTTCATTTTTATTTGTGCTTTTATTTTTGAGCTTATTATCTCTTGCTTAACAACTGAAGCATTAGCAGGGCTGTCACGGCTGATACTTCTGTTTTAATCATTCTGCATGGAGGCCTGTGCTAATTTCAGCCTGTGCCACAAAAATCCTGTGTAACTTTAAGGAGCTCTTTCAGTTGATTTTCTTTGGTGATAAAAATGTCTTTTATCTCTGCTCTTTAGACCATGGCTGTAAAATTAGTTGTTTCCTAGACACCATTTTAATTTAAATTAACAATAAAAGATAAATACGTGGCAACAGCCACTGGACATGTACCAGTAGTGTCTGTGAGAAGCTGAGAACAGGAAGGACATGGAAGTGTCGGAGCGGGTACAGAGGAGGGCCACGAAGATGATCAGAGGGCTGCAGCAGCTCTGCTATGAGGACAGGCTGAGAGAGTTGGGGCTCTGCAGCCTGGAGAAGAGAAGGCTTTGAGGAGACCTGAGAGTAGCCTTCCAGTATCTGAAGGGGACCTACAGGAAGGCTGGGGAGGGACTATTTACAAGGTCTTGCAATGACAGGACTAGGGGCAATGGGTTTAAACTGGGAGAGGGAAGATTTAAACTGGGTGTTAGGAGGAAGTTCTTTCCAGTGAGAGTGGTGAGGCACTGGAACAGGTTGCCCAGGGAGGTTGTGGCTGCTCCCTCCCTGGAGGTGCTCAAGGCCAGGTTGGATGAGGCCTTGAGTGAGCTGTTCTAGTGGGAGGTGTCCCTGCCTATGGCAAGAGGTTGGAACTAGATGATCCCTGAGGTCCCTCCCTACCATTCTATGATTCTATGATGTGCCAAAAGGGTTAAAATGTATAGGCAAAAACCCCTCCACCCTTATAAACCTATACAGCTGAATAAATTATTTCATATTTTATCCATTTAATAAATCAATTTTTTTCTAGTTATGTACATATAAGTATTCTCCTGCAAGACAGACAGACAAAATACTAGCTGGGGCTCTCATTATTTATTCATCAATATGAATGTAGAGGAATCTTGCTATTAAAAATGTCTACACCATATGTTACTTTCCCAAACAGTTTCACAACCAGCATTCAAGCTTCTGCATGTAACATGATTTCCTTGTCTTTTCACTGCAATGCTGTTCCACTTGATGCAGGAACACTCAAGTAGGTAGCAAGGGAGGCTATCTTTCCCCCTGCCCTAAATCATTTACGTTTAGGGAAAATTGGGTGCAATAGGAGACCTGTAATTACAGAAGCTGGAATCTGGCCAGGTCACTCAGATTAACATGCCTAAACAACCTCAGTGATCATAAGTGGCCATTATTTTAGTTTTTCTTCTTATCTGAAAGACAGAGCCTCCTAAAGCATAGTGCCCTCTGCTATCAAACTCTTATGTTTAGTCTAAATTCTGTCCTATCTCTTTGTGGTCTAAATAGAAGTTTGTTTTATGAACCAGTTTTGAATTATTTATCTTACAATGGCACTAATTACATAACTATTACTAATGTTTTCTCATGTGGAAGATGATGTTTAATGAAGTCTACAGAAAAGAATGTTGGTGAACTTCAGATATTTCCTGTTTAAAAAGCACTCTGTGCACAAGAGTTCCTTCAGTTTTCATTCTTCCTAAGGTTCTGTACTAAGCAGGCAATGAAATGTTTCTTAGAGTTTGACTTCTGGACTAATTTAAAATTGTAATAATTGTAGATTTCACTTATCTGGGTTGTGTCATGCAGTTGAGATCAAATGTTTTCTGCTAAGAACTGCAAGTTGACAAATGCTGTATTTCTCTGAAACAGAGTTGGAGGATTTTTTTTCTGCTTCCTTTCATTTTCCTAATGTCTGAGGTTTGTAGTGAATTCATGTCACTTCATTTTCCCTTTTGCTCTAACTTTGCTGTCCTAAATGGGGAACTCTGCATCTTACACTTGCATGTGGTTTGTGAAGGGATTGTAAATATGCTGGACTAGGTTGACCTTTTCAGTACACCATCAGTTGATTGGTTAGCTGGCCCACCTTTCCCACACAGGTTAATGAGGCTGTAAATAGGAAGAATGGAAATGGCAAGACAATCAAAAAGGTCAAAGTAGTACAGTGCACCACTGCAGCTGACAAAATATATGAGGCATTAAAATTTGGATACCTCATTCTTAGTGACAAAGATTATAATGAGAGCAGAAAAGAGAGTTTCATGAATCTCTTCGCATCATACAGAATGTAATGTCAATGAGAAATGATGCAACCTGCCACAATTGTATTCCAAGATGAGCATTTTAAATCTTTTGATACATTTCAAGGATAATATAACAGTAAATTTAGGTTGAAAGCCATGTTCCTTGAGGTAGGAATACCCTCTTCAATTTTGTTGCTATTATGTTGACAAACACTGCAAATATGCCCTTCCATACTGATACAGTTTTTCAAAGAATGGTATAGAGTGGGAGATGTGTGGAAGAGAAGGAGGAAATAGAAAGCTGCTCAGGTTTTATTAGAAAGAATGCATGAATCTGAGTGTGAAAGTAAGCTCTGTCATATGAAATAACTCCGTAAGCTCCTTTGTACTCTGTTGATACAATGAACATATTGCTCCAATAACATTCATAACTATTTTAAATGAACAAAAAAATCTTATAAAAGACACAAGGATACTGCATGTAAGAACTGCTTAGCTGAAGGGCTTGATATAGTTCAATTCAAACACTCTCTCAAATGTAGTCTCTATGAGGTAACACAGAAATGAAGTTAGTGACGAGGTTATGGCTGAAAGAACTATTTTTTTTTTCTATTTTACTGAGCAGTAATATTACTTACCTTTATCTGAACTAGAGACATCACATGCTGATGAGCTACCTGACTGCTGTGTTGCCTTTGTTTTGAAATAATTCCCTATAATGCTGGCTACCCATGTCACTTCGGGAGAGTGAAGTGTTAAGCATTATCCAAAGGTAGCTTAAAGGACTTCTGTACAAAATTCATGCTCCCTGGTGTAAAGCAAATGTAGATGGTGAGAGCTCTAGTTAAAAGGGCATGAGTTGCAAACACAGCTTTTGAGTTAAAACTTTTTCTTTCCTGGAAAGACAGACAGAGGTTTTGTCCACAGGAGCGTAACTCACAGTGGCTTGGGCCAGCCCTGTGACTTATTTATGTTGGATACTATTGCACTACTCTTTCAGTTTAAGCACATACAGTTAAATGTGTCTTTGACAAATGGCATGGCTTCTCTGGACTCAGAAGGAGCCTTCAGCTGCAGCCTGGCGGACCCCTCTCCTCTGCTGGATTTCCAGGCTAGTGGGATGAGTTACAGGGACCTGTGCCAAGAGGTGCCTTCTGCTGTACTTTATCACTGACTCTAATCCAGCTGTCTGAAATACTGCCAAGCTAATTAGCTAGTTCAGTGCCTGTTATATCAAGAGCCCAAATAAGCCCAGAGAGGTCACTTTTCGAATGGGAGAGAAGCTTTTTCATTTGTCTCTCTGTTCCTGCAGACCTGAGATGGCTCCCATATGGGATAAAGCCTCCTATTTAAACATGTCATGGTATATTTTAGAATGTTTACCAATTAACAGTAGCATTAAGTAATAAACTGCTTTAGTGAGGGTGTTAGTGGAGACAAAGAGCCTTTGTTTTTGTGAAGAACATCTAATCTTAGTTTGACTTGGTTAATACAGGAAAACCAACGAAAAGATCTAAAAAAATGAAGCACAGCATTATTAACTTGTAGGACTTAATTATTGCTCAAACTCAGTAGATATAAACACTGTCTCTGTCCTAAGGCATCCCCTACTCTAAGCCATAGTGCAGCTAGTAGCACTAAGAGCAGGCAGGGAAGAAAAATGATACTATGATGATAAATACAAGGAAAAAGGACAGTGAAAATAAATATTATTATATGTGAAAAGCTGCTTTCTTGATTATGTAAGCTTAACCTAAATAGCAAGGCAGCTGGCTCACACACATGAGACTGTAGATAATGAAATTACAATGTCTGTCAAGATTTCCATAAGATCTACCTTAATAAAGTGCAAGAGTGAAAGCCACAACGTGACGTTTTTCATGCTCTCATTGCATGAAGTTAAATCTTTATTTGACTATGAAAGCCAAGTCCATTTCTTCAGGTGCCTCAAATTAGTTTTCTTCTGCCAGTGTACTTTGTGCAATTCAAGTCTTTCATAAAATTACGAAGCAGGAGCAGCCATGCTCATCCCAGATCTTTGTTCTGTTGATGAAGCAAAGAAAATTGAGAATAATGATATTCACAGATGCATGCATTACCAATCCTCTCATTTAGAGAGTTACATTCTTTCAGGAGCCAGAATGAATATAAAAGAATATCAGGGTAATTTCTGTTTATTTGGGTTATGGATCCTTTAACCATACAGAGCCATTTTGATCAGCACATCATAACATTTGTTGTGTCTTAGAATGAGAATGTAAGTGGCCATTTTAACTTTGAATGTTGTTACTGTAATACTTACATAAAATCTGTGTAACAATAAACCACAGGGGTGGAGCAAAGTTGGCTGGGGTATCACAGATGTGGTGATTAAGTCAGTTCACAACTGACTTAAAGAACACAAAATGTATACAGGCCCGAGATGCTTTTCTCTTCTTTTTAAGAATTCCAATGGGAACTTTTGGATTAAAAATTTTACCAGGGTAAGCTTTTTTGTTTGGTTGGTTTTTGTTTTGTTTTGTTTTGTTTGTGTTAATAACTGCTTATTTCAGTGCATGGATAGGTGGACAGACAGATTTAGTGAGAACAGACAACTGAGGCTTCCTAAAGCTTTTTCTCTGGAAAATACAAAGTGATTTGAGGCATAGCTAAATAACAAGAGACTCCATGGAGACTGGAAGTGGCCTTCCAGTACCTGAAGGAGTCCTACAAGAAGGCTGGAGAAGGACTGTTTGCAAAGACTTGTACTGATAGGAGGGCCAATGGCTTTAACTTACAGAAGAGTAGATTTAGACTGGATTTTAGGAAACCAGTCCATTAACATGAGGGTGATGGAACGCTGGAACAGATTGCCCAGGGACATAGTTGAGTCTTCATCCCTGGTGATATTCAAGGTCAGGCACAAGTCTCTGAGCAACCTAATCTAATGGAGGATGTCCCTGATGACTGCGTCAGGCTAGGTGCCATTTGGAAGTCCTTTCTGACCCAAACTATTCTAAGAATAAACAGCAGTCTTCATTCTGCCACTAGCTGTTTCTGAATAAGTCACTTGAAGCTGCTTGCTTGACAAACCATGCATAACTTTTCCTGTATGCCAAAAATAGTAGCTATATTTTAATAACCTAAGTTTGTCAGCCATACAGAAGAAACTAAGGCAAAGTAATAACATAATAGCTTATGCAAAATCTGCTCAAGATGGTGCAGTTGTTTAAAAGGCCTGATGTGTGGGTGGGCTTTTTTTTTGTTGGGTTTTGTTTGTTTTGGTGGTTTTGTTGGTTTGGTTTTGTGGGGCTTTTTGGTTGGTTTGGTTTGGTTTTTGTTTCATAACAAAACATGCATAATGGTCTCTTTTTTGACAGTGCGTAAGTTCTGTTCTGGTGCTCTGAAAGAAAAAAGGAATCGGAAATCCTGATCTAGGAGTTTTGTTTGCCATGCCTACGACTCTTTCTGTGCTCTGCCATTCCTGCTCATCTGTCCTTAGGATCTCTAAATGCTCACTTCCTATCTCTACCTTTGCCTGGCAATGAGAGTGTTTCTTCTAGAGCTGGACTCATCTGCATCCTTTCCCAAATCTTGATTGAGCTTAAGGTCTCTTATTTAACTTTGAGAAGGTTTCTCAAAAGTCTATGTCTATAATTAATGGATTTTATAAGGAGAGGAAAGACTGCAACAGAACACTAGCCTGTGTTTCATAATCATTCCCCATGCTGCTATGCAGTATGTTGTTTCTCTTCCAGCTGAGAACTTTTAGGGAAACACTGTGTTAAGTGTTGTAACTGAATGTTGTCAGTTTCCCTTGTATGGCAAAAATGATGAACTGGCTGCAAAACCTGAGAACTAAAGAATCATTTGTCACATAAAAACATTGAAAAAAACCCATCTGAAGAAAATATTAGGTGTTAGAATCCAGAAGGAAAGTATTTACTGGTTTAGTCAAGTATAGGGTTAGAGAAGGTTATCACAACAACTGGTCAAACTGGACAGAGTCAAAATTTCAAGGGGGTGAAAAAAAAAAAAAAAAAAAAAAGGATCTGAGTACTATGGGCATTGCTGAATCCATGTAAGCTCAAACATGGTTTGGACCACAACCACAGAAAAACTGTAACACAGTTGCAAACACAAGGCCATGAGGTCAGACTGAAACTTTGCCATCAAAGAACATAGTTTGATGCAAGTTGCTGCGGACTCCACTGAGATTCTTCAGCAAGCTAGCTGAGGAAAATGAACCTTTTCCCCAGGGCTCTAACAGTGTTCCATGTAAACAGCTGGAACCTGAATTTGCTTATGCAGAGCAGCTCATTTTAACCTGTGGATGAGAATGCAGTGAGTTTGCAAAAATCTATTTCTATTTCCGATACACCAGCAGAATAATCAAATACTATGAAATTGGATAGGAGTTCTGCAGCTTCTGTGTTACCTGTATCTGATGATACTCAGTCTTTTAGAGATTTTCCTTTTACTGAGTCCAGGTTATATCTAGTGAGCTACTTAGAGGAAACATTTGTATTTGTCACTTCATTTGATATGCAAATGTTAATATAATTATCATGTATGTGTTGAAATCTGTATTGTGAATATCACTGATTCTGCAGGCAACAGTATCAGCCTGCTGCTCTAAGCATGCACATACTTAAATGGTGCACTACTTTGGTGCCATCAGTGGTTACCAAAAGGCAACCCTTCGTTCCAGCTATTGCAAGAGATGAAATCGAGGAATTACTTGATTCAGTAAAAAGGTTTGACCACAAGATTTAAATCTGACTTCATGCAATAGAAGTTACTCCACCCTTTCCTTCAATTGTGAAATTCTTTAAAACTAGAGTTTAGAGGAGCGGAGTGAAGACACTGAACTACTTCAAGTATCTAAAGCAAGTAATGACAATGCTGACAAAAGTAATTTTTAACTGAAGTTAAGGGAGCAAAAGAACATCACAGCAATTAAAAGCTATATACTTACATATCTGTTTGTAGAACTTTATGGTAAAAAAAGCTTTTTCTACTTATAGTAGACACGCTGATATAAAAAGTGGTATTAATAAGGGACACAGTAGTCTAGCAGATGTCAGTTAATGATTGTGATGAGCTCTTGTGATGTAGGAAGTCATGCCTATTTGTTGTTTTGAAAGAGCAGTGCCCATAGCTCTTCAGTAAGCAGAGGTTATTAAAATAATTATGACATGTTTTAGATAGCTCACTAGGTATAACTGACATGGCCAGAAGAAAGCAGAAGGATGTCATTTTCTCATCAGATGGGCTTTTTAGCACATTTAAGGTCTGATATATAGGGCCAATTCAAGTACCAAAAATCTTTTCTTTGACACCAATCTGTGTGGCACAGTTGACTTGCTAGAGGGCAGGGATGCCATCCAGAGAGACCTGGACAGGCTGCAGAGGTGGGCCCAGGCCAGCC
>VWZE01000080.1:361293-382498 GCA_013396675.1 Eubucco bourcierii
GCTCTGCAGCCTGGAGAAGAGAAGGCTTTGAGGGAACCTGAGAGTAGCCTTCCAGTACCTGAAGGGGGCCTACAGGAAGGCTGGGGAGGGATTATTTACAAGGTCTTGCAATGACAGGACAAGGGGCAATGGGTTTAAACTGGCAGAGGGGAGATTTAGACTAGATGTTAGGAGGAAGTTCTTTCCAGTGAGGGTGGTGAGGCACTGGAACAGGTTGTGCCACAGGGTGGTTGTGGCTGCTCCCTCCCTGGAGGTGTTCAAGGCCAGGTTGGATGAACCCTTGAGTGAGCTGTACTAGTGGGAGGCGTCCCTGCCTATGGCAGGGGGTTGGAACTAGATGATCCTTGAGGTCCCTTCCAACCCTACCATTCTATGATGCTAAGTGAGAACGCAAATACCTAATGCTATCCAGGCTGATTTCCCTTTAGGTATGAAAATGAGATCGTTGACAAGTTGGTATTCTCACGAGACGCCCACATGAAGGCAGCTGAACACGCCACACGTGCATGTCTGTACTTCAAATGCAGCAAATGTGAGGCTGCTTCTATATCTTATTGGGAAATAATGAAATAAATAGGTTTGATTTCTAACAGCCTAAAAATACAAACACTACGTTCGCTTAGCTAACAGACTTTCAGGCTAATGACCATATCCAGCAATCTATTATTACACAAATTAAAAGCAAGTGGCTGTCTCACAGTAAACCTCAGGACATCATATTAGTGGCCAGAACTGGATATTAAAGATGAAGGTGCTTTATATGTTTTTTATAACTTTCCAGGTTTGCAGTACAGCAACATTGTCTTAGAAATTGCAGTGCCATCTGTCCATCTACTGGATGCAGGTTGGGAAAAGCTTAGTATTGATAGCCTTGGCTACCTGTGCTGTATTGGTATTATGCTTAGTACTATGATGCTTTACTTTCTCTATTACATGGGTAGAAATAGTATTTAGGATTTTTTATTTTTTAATTCTATGAAAGTCAGTTTCCTGATGAAGAGAAATTTTGTGTGTCTGAGTTCATCAGTATGTCAGTCAAAAACTCACAGAACAAGCAGCAAAAGAAATAGCAAAAATATGAAACACACAGTTGATGAAGATCTTAGATTTGAATGCCATCATCTGTAAGAAGAAAATAAAACCTGTTCTTTTTGAAAAATGAGAGTCAAGAGTCCATATTGCCTTCTGCAGCTGTCCTTTTGCTGTCTTGTTGACTGTTGTATCTAATTACTGAGTGCAATATGAGCTTCCTTCTAGAATAATTAAAGAGTAATGATTACTTTTGGCCTCACATTCAACATGTGGCTTGAGAATAGAGCATGACATTGCTAGATCCATCATACTCTTAGGTCCAGATGTTACAAAAGTGCTGGAATCAGCTTTAGTATTATTTAATTGTCCTGCCTGAAACATTAGTTTATATAATTAGTTTTTACTAATTATATAAACAGATAATTTATATGAATATATAAATAGAGTAGCTACTAAGAATCCTTTATTGCTGTGCTTTGCAATGGTGTGATTTGTTAATTTGGTTAAGGGTGGAGGATAATGTAGTATAAATGCTGGGTGGCAGTTCTAGCGTTCATGTTGAGAGGCAAACAGACAAGCAGAGACCCTCCTGCTGAGGTGCTTTATTTGATTTTGCCCTGACCCATTGCTGTGCACCACATATGATCCTTTATACTTAAGGAATATATTTCTGAAAGTTTGTACTTGTGAAAATATAACACCAGTCAAAGCTGGAAATCCTCTGTCTTATTTCAAATATGCCTTTAAAAAAAAATGTCAGATGGCAGTTCTAACTTCATTAACCTGTAGCTACTGAAACACTTTGCTTCTCTGAGTTTCCCAGCACCGACCTTCAGAAGGGTCCTCAGTCATGATGCATGAAGCTGAGCATTTGCTGAGGCCAACATTGAATCATAGAATCATAAAATGGTAAGGTTGGAAGGGACCTCAAGGATCATCTAGTTCCAACCCCCTGCCATAGGCAGGGACACCTCCCACTAGTACAGGTTACTCAAGGCCTCATCCAATCTGGCCTTGAACACATCCAGGGAGGGAGCAGCCACAACCTCCCTGGGCAACCTGTGCCAGTGCCTCACCACCCTTACTGTAAAGAACTTCCTCCTAACATCTAGTCTAAATCTCCCCTCTGCCAGTTTAAACCCATTGCCCCTTGTCCTGTCATTGCAGGACCTTGTAAATAATCCTTCCCCAGCCTTCCTGTAGGCCCCCTTCAGATACTGGAAGGCTACTATCAGGTCCCCTCGAAGCCTTCTCGAGGGGGACCTTCTCTTGAAAAACTACTAAAACTGGTATTATAATCAAAGCAGAACTCAGATTGCTGCTAAAAGATCTGTAAATTTATCAGATTTTTATTAGATTTATCTGTCTTTAATTTTTCTCTAGGTGTGGTGGGAACCTAGCCTCATAACCTTTATCCCCTCATCACAACTTGTCTCATTTCTGGCCACCTCTAAAGCTGACTTGCAATGCATGAAAAAGATGGAGAGGAAATGTGAAGGGGAGGTGAGGAGGCAGGACTTGAGGACAATTCAGGTTTAGGCTGGTTTAAACTGACTCTGAAACTACCCTCTACCCTTTCTAAGGAATGATTGTGAGAAATATCTCTAAGGAAACCTTTGCTATTCACTTCTGAGTAATGGATTCAGAGAGGCTCATAGGTCAATTCTTACTATATGTGTTGCATGTATACGTATGTGTGCTAGTCAAGTAGATTATCCTTCTCATCATGGGAGAGCAAAGGTCGCCAATCACCATGTCTGTTAGGAGACATGAAGTTGCATCTTACATAACCTAATGTCTACAAAATCAGGAGAAATGCATCTCTGTGAACTAAGAATTCAAAGTGAAACATAGGTGTTTTGTGGCACCTCTGCTTTCTGCAGGTTGGGTTTTTTAAAATTCTCTTTAGCAGTGTTATTTAAGTTTTATAGAAGCTTGACTCTCTATCGAATCAAAAGCACACTAATTTGGTTATTAGCATGTGCATGAAGTGATCCCACTCCACTCATTCAGAAAACAGGAATTAAGATGATTTGACAACCCTCCAATTTTGCTTTCAGTGCTATTGATTCCTTTCATCCAGGCTGGGCTGTTCTGTGCTTGATCTTGCAAAAGGGACTGATGGCACGTTGCTCTAATCACATTTCATTGTACATTTACTGCATGAAATAATAAATTTGGCTATCCAGATCAATTTTGGCCTAATTTCCTCTCACAGGATGCAATTCAATGATTAGGGTTTTTTTTTATGTTATTTTTTCTTTTAAGGGTCAACATTTATCCACATAGGCTTCTATTTTTTCATCCCAAAAATATTGACTAAAATGAGCTTCAGGGGTATTCTAGGCTTTTGTTTACAATTGCTTTGGAAAAAAGTTTATCCTTGATTTTGATAGATCTGAGACTACTACATGGTATATAATGTGAGTGATTTTCATAATGGCTTTCAAAGCACTTAGTATATTCATAGAACCTTATTAACTGAGCAATTTAAATACAAATAGTTCCATACAGAGTACTGTTCAATGTAACTTGCAAATGCAAAGAACTTAACAGCATGATTTTGTAAGCAATGTTGCAAAGTATCTGAGTATTTACTGTTATGACTTTATAACAGGATTATTATTTGACAGAGAACATTGTAGATGAGGTTAATGTAGTTTTTGTATTTTATTTTTTTTTTTGCCATAGAAATGAGAAATAAAAAAGGTTTCCTAGTCAACTAGTTTATTCTCTGCTGCTGATTTTATCATGCCTATTTATTAGTTCAAAGACCACTTCACTGTTGCAGGTCTCTTAGGGAAAAGGCAATACAGGACCTGACTATTAGTAGGTTTTGCTGGTGCATGTGTCATGACCAATAAAAGTTTCGCTGACTTATGGTGAGCAAAAAAAAGCATCTGAAGTGCCCTGTAAGTGAGGAAGGAGAATAACTGTAGGCAAAGAACTGTTAGGTCTGTAGTAAGATCTTGGATTCATCCTAACAGAAGATAATGCATATGACACTTCTGAGGAGCTGGAAGAGTTGATCTTGGATTAAAGATCTAAAGTTTTCAACTTTACCATGTAACAAAATAACATTTACATGACCCACAAATGTTTAGTAACTAAGTCCATTAACACAGTTGTTAAGTGAAATCCAATTAAGCATATGGATTGTTAATACATGAGTATGGGAATGGAACCATTCTCACTGCATCATAGCACATCTAAAGCGCAGTTAACTACGTTTGGAAAAATATGATTCCAAATGAGCATAGTGGCAGACACAAAGATTCATGTGAGGAGAACCTGTGGTATTATTTGATCAGATAAAAATAAAAAGTGGAAGCAGAAAACATGCTTCCTTACTCTCAAGTAGGCTTGAATAAAGTTCAGCCAAAATAAATTTCCCTAGCATGATACAAAATCTTGCAGGCAGACACCTGAAACTTTTGAGTTGTTCTACTGTCTTCTGTAGAATTAGTCAGTTCTCATCACAAATGTAACAGGCAGAGATAAAAGATTGCCCCTTTAAATGCAAAAATTTAATAATTAGTTAAAAAAAAGATATGCAATTTAAGACTGTTTCACATTTTCCATTTTTATTTTCCTTCTTTCTCTGAAAGAATGTATTTGTAAAAACTTCCTTTAAGTTTCAACCTCTTTAATCAATGACTTTTTTTTCTAATTTTTTTCTAATTTTGTCTTCTGTCTTCAACAGGACTTACTTAACTAATAGAATATATTTTAAATATAGGAAAAGATAAAAAGACATCCTTCCTTTAAAAAGATAAAACAATACATTTTAAGGAAGCAGGTGCAAGATCTGAAATTGTATATGTAAGACTCTTCTGATTTTGAGTTTTTTCTTCTCAAAGAAAATTAGACACTATAATTACTTGTTCTATACATTTAGAAAGTCATAGTTGCAGTTGCAGGGAGGCCATCTACAATATGTGTTCCCAGTGATGAGAATGAATTGTGATTCTGTAGAGCAATATGAGAATCATAGGCACCTAAAATTTTCTGTACACGAAAAAGAAAAAAAATGCTGCTTTGTCAGTGACACACCTGAAAAATAACCTGTCTTCTCAGTAAGGCTGGATGGAAAAGGTCCAATGTTTTGGATTAAAAACCATATTCTAAGAAAACTCAAACTTTTTATTAGAATAGCTTTATTTTTTTATGTGAAAAAAACACACAAATGAATAATCAAGTTCCAGTATTAGAAGTGGCATCTTAGGGTTTTTCAGTACTTCTTGTCTGAAAAAAATTTAGTTTGTTTTGTGAGAAAACTGCGTTCACTAAGCTACAATGAAAGCTAGAAGCTATAAGGAAGCAGCCTTGGCAAGTCTGTCTGAAGATGATCTTCCTTCTCTGAGCTTAACTCTATTTCGTTGTTCCCATTTATCTCTTCAGTGAATGCAGGAGCCCTTCATGGTCTGACAGATGTTCTGTCCTTGCCAGGTAGCTGATGCTTTCAGGCATCAGCTGCCAAAACGATTCAGAGATTAATGGGAAAACATTCATAAATTACAGTACAACCTCTCCACTTTCATGGAAAATGTAACATCTTTGGGATGTTTAAATGCTGTAAAATGTCTTAATTTGTTCAGACACTTGTGCAATTATTAATATAGACAGATGTGGAATGCACAGACAACAAGCATCTAACTTATCTTTGAGGGGCATTAATACAAGAAGCTAGCAAAATACTCCCAGAGAATAAATTAGTGTGACATTTTATTACGATTTCAGCACAAGATTACCAAATGTACAGCTTAAGCATTGGTCTCAAAAACATACAAAAGAAAGCTAATACCAAATGATACAGCAAGGGAAAAGGGAACAGAAACCTACTCCTACTAGACTCACAGACATTCCCAAGGTAAGATAACACTTGTCACCCTGAATAAGCCATTAATTGCATTGTGTTTTCAAAATCCTTAATTACAGTTGGCATAGCCGAGTCTAGCACCAGAGGCAGCCGTCCTGTTGAAGACCAGTAACCTTTGTGACACTGAAATGGGAGGAAGCAGCAGCAGGGACAGCCTACTTTCTTTCCAAAGTGCTTCTAATACACACTAATAGGAGAAAAAAACTTTTTACTGTAGCATGATTTACACATCGAGGCCCAGCCTCAGCTGAACACGATGATTTCCGAGCTTGTAACAACCCCTCAGCTCCACCGTGCCTGTGGGGTTCACTTGACTCCTGTCATCGTCACCTGGCAGCACAACAGGCTTCTGCAAAACTGACTCTGTAAGGATCAAATAAACATTCCCTCATAATGTCATAACCTGTAGCTTCTTAGACAAATGGATGATAATAACAGTTGCCCAGACTGCAGTATCTGATGACTCCAGTACAGTTATACAAGATAGTAATGTTATGTCAGCCCCTAAGATGTGATGGTAATCATCTAGGCTGCATTGTATCATTTGCAACTACTAAAAAGAGAAGTATTGGTTTCCTTCTACCTCTCCAGCTCTTTCTTTAGCATGTGCTTGCATCTCCCTGCATTCTGCCACTGCACCCACAACTTGCTGCTGGCTTTTGGCAGGCACTTGAGCTACTTTTTGTCACCAAACAGAATAAATCCTGGGTGCTCTTAACACACTTCTGGCAATACTGTAAGATAAAGCACACTGGATCTTAATTGAATTTTTGTGGTCTTCTCTGATTGAAACTTCTCATGATTCCCCTCAAAGACTGGATTAGTTCATGCTCAAGCTTGCTAATACCCAAAGTGACTTGCTTACCACCTCATCTGCAGTCAGACTACAGTAACCTGCTTTAATGCCAGCCATGCAACCATGTAACATCTCTAGTTTGCATGAGTTCACGTAGAAGCTCAGGGCTGTGATATGAGAACATCTGGTCTAGAAATATCAGTGCTGTGTTACCTCTTCAGCTGGTCCCTCAGAATCAGAATGGGCCTAGAAGCAGCCTGGCCAAGCCTCACTTAGTGTCCAATTCCTTCTTCTCTTTGAACAGGTGGCCATCCATGCTTTTCCAAGAGAGACAGCCATTGTTGAGGTAAGAGGAGAGCTCAGACCTCTTCCTGAATGTTAAAGGGAATAGTTAAGAGGAGGGATGCAAGGAGATTTGGAGTTGAGAGGAAACCATGGGGAATTGCAAGAGGGAATGGTGTATAAAGAAAATCTGTCATCACAGTGTTGGTAGAAAATGTGTTCTGTGTTCAGTCGTTGGAAAAGGGCATGCTGTGAGTCTGAGTCCCATACTACATGAGTTAAATAAGTGATAGAGTTTAAAGGCTGGAATATAAAGACGAAGAGGGTGACCTTCTGGGTTTTAGACTGAATTAAGCATGGTTTTCTTTCCTTTGCCACGTCTGTCTTAACAGACACTGAAAGATACCATAACTATTTTGGGTTTGTGGTTTACTTTGTTGTAAAAAAATTATAGTAGTTTTATTTTGTTCTGTCCTCAGACTATTTTATATGTAAAATGTTTAGACTGAGCAGGTATAATGACTCTGACAAAAGAATTTAGAGAAGCATTTGAGCAACGCCAGACATCCCATACTTGCCTTCACAATATCCAGAAGCAAATGGCATACTTCTGCTGAGTTGTGCAGTCCAGTTTGGAGGCAAGAAAGGTGTGTGTATGTTATATGTATCAGTAGTCTTTTTGAATTAGTTCTTACCAAAATACTTCTGGGAGCCTTACATTCCTGGTGACAGTCTGCTGACTCAGGCAAAAGTTACTGTATAAAGTGACAGTGACTTGGTTTGCACTCGTTAAGTAGCTAAACTAAAGTCTGGTACAGCTAGGACAGTCCTTAGGGTGAAGCTCTCCTTCATGCTGCCTAGAACATAGTGTACAGCCCCTTCCCTTGCACTGGTAACAGCATCTCTTTTCATGGTGATTGCTATGAAATTCTATTTAGCCATGTGGTTCTCAATTTATCATTTAACAAAATGTTGAAAAAGTGAGGAAAGTTGTCCAAAAATTAGAGTGCTTCAAGATCAAGGGGGAAAAAAAAGCCACAATCAAAAAACCAAAAACCAAAAAACAACCAACAAACAAAAACAAAACCACAAAACCCCCACACACACATTAAAAAAACCCACCTTATTATGCTGTTGTGTACTCCAGCATAATCTGTAAGAAAAATAAAGTTTGAAGGCAAATTCATATACATCAGGGCAAAAACCACTGAGAGCTGAGGAGGTGCTAATATTCAGATTTCCTTCTCCAGCTAATTTTAAATGAGAAATGTTTCACTGATGATAGTAACTTTATTTTATCAAATAATATCTTAACATATTTAATTGCTGCAATGCATTTCAGTGTGATTCTTAATCTATAAGAATGTCTGTCCTTGTGCCTTGCCTTTTTTTTTTTTTCTTTTTTTATGGCATACTTAATTTTAGATCCACGACCTATGATCTTCAATGGACTTTCTGCCAATAACGATTAGGATAGTGGATGCTCAGTATCAAATTATCAATATCCTTCCTTCTCTGAGATAACACTAATGAATCATCATCCAATAGGGATATTCTGCTGCAAACATTGATCACTTACTGATGCACATTTTACACACTAAAACTTCCATTTATCTTCCTGTTACTTTTCTAGAAAAAATATTTTAAAATAGATATGCTGCTGTTCAGTTTTAGGTTATGAGGGGGTTTTGTTGTTGTTGTTGTTGTTTTTTAATGGTTAATTTTTAATGGTAAGTTTTAATTTTGTTAGTTTCTCTGAAAGGTGCAACTGAAAATGCTATAGCTTGCACAGTTGCTTATTTCTTCTATACACTTTCTTGGAATCGAACTCTTCATATGAAGCATTTAAAATGTAGCTTAAATAAGCATAAATGAATCCCCCTATAATGAACTCTCCTTGGAAATGCATGAAATTTGTGCAATTCTCATTATGTTCTGAGTGCAAGTGGTCCTTAATATCATGTTGAAAACCTTGATTGAAAAAGTGTGACTAAGATAGGCTCCTTACAGCTTACTGATGTTTAATTTACCATTTGATATTAGCTATCTAAACTTACATCAGGAGAAAGTAAATATGACTTCAAATAGTTTTCAGAGAAAGAGATTTCACAGTCGAAACTTTTGTTATTCTGAATGTCTCAATTAATGTATTTTGACAGTCTTTTATACCTTGAAACATAATCAAAATTGTAACAAGATATTCTGCTTTGAGTGCTGAATGAAGTACTTGCAAAACTGTTTTATTTTCATTGTCATTCCCACTATCACAGATTCAAGAAAGTCTCATTTTAAACATATGTATTCTCCGCTTCAAACCTGCACAGGTTGCATATTAGGGTTACAAACTTTCTGCAAGAAAAGACCAAGATAAGCACATTCCCTGCTGGCATTTTCTGAAACCTTTCATTTGTTGAAGCAAGATAGTGTCTGTAGAAATTCTCTTCTTGCAGATTTAGGGAGCAAAAGCCTTGCATGCAAATTGTGTGTGAGCTTAATAGACCAAGTACATTCTTTTTCAGCTGAACATTTCTTTCTGCATGTTTTGTAGGGCTGTGCATCCACATATTTTCTGTGAAAGCATCTCAGTGTATCACCACTTCCTCTATGGCTAGAAATTTAATGAGTACCACAAAATAATTATTGTCAGTTGCTGCCCATTTATGTTTCTCATTGAAGTACTGCTTCTAAAATACATCATGCGGTGAGCCTGGAGTCAAACAGAACAAAGAAAGAGAACGGCTGCACTCGTGGCCACTTCTGCTGTCAGTGATTCCCTGTTGTCAAACCTGCTTTATAAACCCCATCAAAACTGTTGGGTGATGATCCATCAGTGTTATCACATGGAAGGATATCACTGATAACCTTGCTGGCCTGATGCACTTGTCTCTCAAGAACCAAACTGTGTGAAGGGGAATCAAGCAATGTTTGTTCTTCATTGAGACTAGGACTAGATGCTCCATGGCATAGCTCATCTGCTACATCTTCCCCTAAGGGAATGGATTTGTTTCTCTTAGTTACTGGCTGTAAAGACTCACACAGTTTTACTCAAACTCGTGGTCAATGCAAAACAAGTATTTTCCTTCCTTACAATTTAGAGAAGAAATTGTTTCAGCTGGGAAAGAACTCTAAGGTCACTGAGTCCAACCTTCTGCCTAAGACCACCATGGCCATTAAACCGTGTCTCAAATTGCCATGTCCACACATTACTTGAACACCTCCAGGGATGATGACTCCACCAGTTCCCTGGGCATCCTCTTCCAATGCCTGACCGCTCTTTCCATAAAGATTTTTTTTCCTAATATCCAATCTAAACCTCCCCAGTATAATTTCAGGCCATTTACTCTCATCCAATCCCCTGATACTAGGGAGAAGAGACCAATACCGACCTCACTACAATCTTCTTTTAGGCAGTTGTAGAGAGCAAGGAGGTTTCCCCTCAGCTTCCTCTTCTTCAGACTAAACAATCCCAGTTCCCTCAAATGTTCCTCATAAGACCCTTCAGCAGCTTTCTTGCCCTTCTCTGACTTATTGCAGCACATCAGTGTCTTAGTTGTAGTGAGAAGCCCAAAACTAAACAGAGGAGTCAAGGTGCAGCCTCACCAGTTCCAAGTACAGGGTTGCAATCATTTCCCTACTCCTGCTGATACAGGCCAGGATGCTGTTGGCATTCTTGGCCACCTGGGCATATTGCTGGGTCATGTTCAGTGGGCTATCAACCAGCACTCCCAGTCCCCTTTCTGCCAGAAAACTTTCCAGCCCCTTTGCCCCAAGCTGTAGCATTGCATGGGATTGTTGTGACCCAAGTGCAGGACCCAGCACTTGGCCTTGTTAAAACTCACACAACTGATTTCATCCCATTGATCACAACTGACTTCATCCCATTGATCCAGCCTGTTGAGATCCCTTTGCAGAGCCTTCCAAACCTCAGGAATATCTGCGTCAGAAAAAGGCAAAATGGATAGAAACTTTAGATATAAACCACCTTTTCCTCAAGCAGTGTTCACTATTGCTTTGTTGCTACATTATTAGTAAGTCAAGGAAGGAAGTTGCCACAGAAATGAGAGCCTTTATGCAAGTCAGTTTTATTTAAAAACCTTCCTTAGAAGTGACAACTTTAAAACGAGATATTCTTAAATGGCATATTGGAAAGTATGAAGATAACAGTTTATCCTCCAAGACATATGGAAGGGTTTTCAATCTCTGTACACAGTTGAGAATGGGAAATCATTTTGAATACTGACAGGCTAAGTAAACTAAATCCGTTGCACTTAATCACTATTAGACAACACTCAATGCCAGATCACAGGTTTGAGGTGTGAGGGTGGTAATAAATAGAATCAGACATTTTATGAATGATGAGATTAATAGCATAATAGCTCACTTCAGGTTTACCAGCTTTACCTGAGGGGATACTTGTCCCAGATATTGAACCAAGTCAACACTGAAGGCACCATCATTTTTGTCATTTTTTGTACTATTGAAAAAAAGCCTTTGTTACATAGGAGAGATTGGTTTTAACCAGAAAGGTACTTACATTTTCTCTTGAGTTTATCCCACTGCGTGAGAGGGTCAGATCTGTGGGCTTAGTTATGCACTCTGAAAGAGTGAAAGCGTGGAAACTATTTTTAACATATTGGTTTTGTTTAAATGGCATTTTGCCTCATTGGTCCAAAGAAGAAAAGAAATAGAAATCAAAATAGTTTGCTACATTCCATTTATATTGCCTAGAATTAAAGCATATATGCAGTGTATACGCACACAGCTTCCTGTCTGAAAATTCAATCCTGTATAGAAGGGAGTTGTTTTGCTCCTCTTTTTTGCACCTTTGTTCTGATCAAAGGGTTGCCAAGCAATATTGGACATCCAGAACCCAAGCCTTAGCTATCAACCATATTAGTTATCAACCTTTGCTCTAGTACTTATCTGATGCAGGATCCCTTATAAACTAGTGGTTTCCAGCAAGTCACTGTATTTGTAAAGAAAATATACAGGATGTGTACAAGATGAATTTCAGTTACAAGTTAAGGGTTGGTTGGTTGTGGTTTTTTTTTTGTTTTTGTTTTTGTTTTTTTTTAGTTTTGATTGTTTTGTTGTTGTTTTTTCAGATCTGGGCAAATATTTGAGGTTAAGCAAAATTGCAAGTTAATGAAATACGACGAGGAAAAATATCATGAAAACACAAAGAAAAGAATCACAAATGATCACATAATAATAACAACACTTCACTTTTCATGACAGGCCTATACAGATCCCAAATGTGGATTTAAATAACTAAAAAATAAGCTTTCAGTGTAACTAAGAAACCAGAAAGGAAAACTGCGCAGCCATTGTTAGACACATGCAGTATTCCTGAGAGATGTGTATATATGTGCACAGCTTGCATAGACACAGAGACAGTAGATACCTGTACGTGTGTGTGAGCAGGTGAATATTTTATAAGCACATTGGCAGGGATGCAGTGAAACCTGAATATAAATCAGACTTTTTCCCACCTCTCTCTATACCTCCTGAAAAGTTCTGTGTTTTGGATCAGAAATGAAACAATGCAGTTTGTCTTGTATTAGAAACAAGTGGCTTGAAGTTGAGTCTTCAACTGAAGTAGGTTTGGGGTAGCTTTTTTAAAAATGAGGTCTCTACCTACAAGACAGATTGCTGCTGATAATGCCAAGCTGACCTCATTCTTTACTGTGCTCTTCATACTTAAATATTCCGATTTTATAGCAGGAGTCCTCATCTAGATGAAAAATTACATCCTTCCAGGACATCAGCTTTGTACAATTCAAGCTATTTTGATATTTTTCCCTGTTAGTGTTCAAAATAGTTGAAAAATCTATTAAAAACTGTTGTCCTGCTGTTCTTTTTTTCTTTTGCTTTCCGTTCAGTTTCCTATTGCAATTCACTTCTGCCTTTTTATTGCAGTTTTAGAAACATGTTACTTCTTGATGGAACATTCTTCGCCTATCTGTGTTATTCTTCACCTTACCTTTTTCTACACCCTCAGTTTATATTGCATGGCTAACCTATGTCATCTAAGTAGATCTTTAATAAAGCTTTTAAATTCAGTCCACAGCATCTTCCTTCAGAAGTAAGACAGGCTCTTCTGTAGGGCAGTAACTCTGGGCTTGTTTAAGCAGTATGCCATAAGTTGAGATGTCTCCCAGTCTTGGGGACCATAGAATATGGACAGAAATGAGGCATGTAGAGAATTACTGAGCAAACCATTGGCTGCTTGTATTCAGGAATAAGGGCAACCATCTGAGCCACTCAGAAAGTTCAAGAGGTTGAATTATTGATTTTCATTGTTTGCAGAGTGTCCACTTCATTATTTCATCTGTTTTGTAGAAGTGTAGAGGTAAAATCATAGAATCATAGAATGGTAAGGTTGGAAGGGACCTCAAGGATCATCTAGTTCCAAACCCCTGCCATAGGCAGGGACACCTCCCACTAGTACAGGTCACTCAAGGCCTCCTCCAACCTGGCCTTGAACACCTCCAGGGAGGGAGCAGCCACAACCTCCCTGGGCATCCACGACGTCGCTGGGCAACCTGTTCCAGTGCCTCACCACCCTCACTGTAAAGAACTTCCTCCTAACATCTAGTCTAAATCTCCCCTCTGCCAGTTTAAACCCATACTAGGTGTCCTAGTAAGAGTCCTGTTCCTACTTGGAAGGGTCTGTTCAAGAAAATGTGTAAAAAAATTATACTTACCATTCAAACCCCTTAAATTCAAATTCTGCCCTCAGCTGCATTTTTCTTCTAATGACCCTGGCATTATGCAAAACTTTGGGACTAAACACAACACATTTTTGCTGCTCTTGTCACCTGTGATGCCTACTCAAAATTGTCCAGAAAGTGTCCACGCGTGTTAATACTCTCTCATGTAGGCAAGAGCACAGCTGGGAAGGAGCAGAGCAGACCCTGCCCCGTGCCCCTGCTGAGAAACTCCTGGAAGAAGCTGGAAGAGCAGTGAGGAGTATGGAAGGCTAGTGTCATGTTCAGAAGGCTGTGGTTTGAACAGCCAGTTTGGCCAACACAAATTCTAAAGTGAGCTGAGTGCTCAGTTAAGTTCTGAAAAGGTAGACCTGAGAATCAGAGTACCTACTCTTTGAAAGCTTTATTTATTATGACCTTGCAGATGTCAGAGACTTTGTTCTAAACTGGTGTCAAATACGTAAACAACTATCAGATTATGAACCTTTCATTTTATGCTTTAGAAATCTATGAATTTAACTGAATATACTTCAACTCTGTATTTTATACTGTTTTCCTTTTTATTTATCTTCAAATAATTGTAATTATATTGGACTGAAAAGAAAGATAAAACTATATCTTTCAAAAATATAACTGTGACAAACAAAGGATACCTCTAATGCATGCTAGTCCAAAATTTCTGACAAAGCATGCTACTGACTTTTACCAAGACAAAATCAAAGTTCCTTTTCCAGACATATCTCAAAAGATGACCTCTTTAATGCACTAGTCTTGAAGTAAGAATCTTGGCTTCTAGGTGAGATCTTTTACATTTAGTGTTATTATCTCAAATTAGTCAACCCTTCTTTTCCTTTTCTGATGGGTATATGAGATCTACATCTTTAGTGTAACTGCCATACTCAAACATTTGCTGAGCTGTTTCTGTGGATTGGGCTGATGCTCTGCTGTGGTCAAATGGTTTCTAAGCAATTAAAAATCTTTAATCTCATGAAAGTTTATTGCTGTTTCTAGGTAGGATTTGTTTCTGTAGCGTTTATTTAGTAAATAGTTACTGATCATCTGCTCAGCTAGGAATTATCCTTAGCCTCAGTTTCCTTCTGATTACTATTTTACTGATTATCTATACTGATATGCATGTCTACCATCTCTAAGAACCTGATTTTCTTCTTTTATTCGACCTCAAAATGCATCATCCTACCAGCTGCTAAACAAGGTTGTATGCTTTCAGGAAGTTGTCACTAAGCTTACTTCATTATTCTCAAAGCATACTGTGAAAAGTTTAAAACAACCTCTATTCCTGTGACCTGAAGCTGCAGTCATTCTTGACAACAGACAGAATATATTCTTTCTGTGCAATGAGGATTTTTTTATATTCCTCCAGTATGCACCTTCTGACACCAGAGTGAACCACTGGATAACTAAAATATGGAAACAAGGACACCTTTACACCAGATAAACAGAGCTCTGGGTGTGCAGCTCTCAGTTTGTTTCCAAAGCAAGTTGACAGGTTGATTAAGCCAGGGTGAATTAGGAGGACAGTCTGCTACTGGAAGTGGACACAGCATAATTAAGAAACATTTTTTTCTCTACCTTATCTCTTCTCTTATGTTTATTTCTGCATTTCAGTTTCATGCTCTATGTCTCATTTGGATGGGAAATGTTCAGTCTACCTGGTGCTGTCAGTTGCTGGTAATGTCTGTTTACTATATGCATTAAATTAGACAACTAACTATTTGAATGTGTACTTGGCTACAGATAGCCAAGTAAAATTTTATTATAATACCTGGCAAGCTTAAAAGGGCTTGATTTACTTGGATCAAGGTTTCTCTGACTCTGTGTAACTGCCATCCTGCGTCTGATGATACGTGAGTCTCTTTGGGGGTGTGTGTGTGTGTGTAAATAATAATAAAAGTGTTGTGTTTTGGAGAGCTGTTAGAGAAATATTTATGGGAAAGGTCATAGAAAACCCCATAAGTGCTTCCCTCTAATGCTTCTGGCTTCATTTGTAACAGATTTGACAACTGTTCAAATTAAACAACAGACAGCAATAACAAACCCAACGGTGATGCAACAAATTGACAAGCATTTAAGAACAGGTAAGCATTCAGAACTGGCATCTAAGAACATGCTAAAGCCAGGCTAGTCTGCCTTGTTAAACTCAGCCACTGCCAGAGCTAGAGACACACAAGATGTGGAGGAGGATGAAACCAAATGGAAAGTTCTTTTCAAGAAACACTCTGGGCCAGATTTGCTGCTGTCACAAGTGGCAGCTTTCCCTTAGTCTCAGCTCCCTTACAAAGTAGGGGAAGAAAGATGCCTCATAGGACTGGGTAAAATCTGCCATGACACAAAGATTGCTGACTTTATAGTATGATAATCAAAGCTATTATAGTTACATGTCCCAAATAATTTTAAATATATGTCTCTTGAAACTTGTCAGTGCTTGGCAAAGGAAGAATTAAACACGTAAGTGTGGCATTTCTAATTCTTCCCTGGAAGCTGGAAGGATAACTTTCTAACAATTAAACATCAGAAATTAACCAGTAATATAACTTTAATGAGATGGTTAATTTTTAAATAGTCCAGACATGTTCTAACATTTACTGGAACCATTGTACTTTTTCAGAGCATTTCATTATTAACATCAATTTACCT
The DNA here is from genome assembly GCA_013396675.1 of Eubucco bourcierii. Lineage (NCBI taxonomy): Eukaryota > Metazoa > Chordata > Aves > Piciformes > Ramphastidae > Eubucco > Eubucco bourcierii. The sequence continues at coordinate 377,648 of VWZE01000080.1, forward strand.
ATTACTTGTGCATGCATTTGGCAACAGCATTTCTGTATTTCTAAAGAAAGAAAATCACACCTGAATGTCAGCACATATTTTATCGTTTGGGGTTTTTTTGGGTATGTGGGTTATTTTTTTTTCTTTTTTTTTTTCTATTCTGTGTTTTGTGATTTTGAGTTAAATGCTTCCAGGAGGCCTTTACATTTTTCAGTTTTTAATGTGTTTTCCCTGGGGAAAGAAAAAAAAAAAGAGAGAGAGAGAAAAGCAGGAAGGTGGTTTTGCCAGAATTAGACTCTTGAGAACAAGTCACTTCCTCATCTGATTTCACAGCCAATTACTTAGCATTATGAGGGCTGAATTTTGCTCTTGCTTGCAGCTGTAAGCAGTAGAGTGAAATAGCTTTGCATTTGTCCTCTCTAACAAAGCTCAGGGCTGAATGCTGAAGCAGCAGAGCTCCATCCTCTTCAAACACAATACAGACTCAGAAGCCAGCATTCAGGTAGATACCTATTTCTGGTAATCAGGTCGTTCTTTCCACTCCTTTAGCAAAAACATGAGTGAGACCAGTGGAAAAAAACCCCAAAACTGTATTAGAGAATCAAAGGAAAGCAATGATATGTACTCAGCAGTCCATGACTCAATGATAACTGAGGCTAGTTAGTGGCAGTGCTGATATCTTGATATTGACACTGACTTCTATTCCTAAGCTCTTCAGAGATGCCTGATACCCTTTTCCTGGACATGGCTGTCTTTAACAGACAAGGAGTTTTCTTGTATTGTAGATCAAGCCAGTTGGTTTCTGACTTCCTTCTTGTGAACATGGAAAAAAATATTTTGGTTGTTCTAAGACTGTTATATTTTGCCTCTAAATACACTGTTTCCCAGACTAAACAAACCAAATCTTTCAGCCTTTTTGCGTGTCATGGCTTCTAAACATTTAATCGTTTTTATTGTTGTTCTCTGGACTATCTCCAGTTTGCCTAGGGCAGTGCTGGAAACTAAACACAATACTCTTGCTAGCATCTCATCAATAGAGTCACTACCTATACATCTTTCCCAAACTGCTCCTATCAATATGTCCTAAAAATGGATCTGTTTTTTTTCCCTAAAACATTATATTGCAGGTTCCTAATGGACCTGCCTTTTTTTTTTTTTCTACAACAATGCTTCATGCTCCCATTCTACTCCTTTTGTATTTGTGCATTTAACTTTGTCTTTCCTAAGAGTACTACTTGATGCATTTGCTATTATTGAATTCCACCTTATTGATTTCAGTTATCCAGATTGCTTGTGACCTGGAGTTGTAAAGGAAATTATAGAATAAAGCTGCATCCAGGACAGATATCTGTAGAATCTCAGTTGAATTTCCTTCTAATTTTCCAATGAAATAATGAGAAAATTTTCTCAAAATATGATTTTGGTTCAAAGTTCATATATTTTTTGATAATTTGTCACCCTTGAAAATGAAAAATATGGAACTTAGTAACATGGTTTTTTAATGTATAAAATAAAGGATTGATAGCTCAACTATGTTCAGTTAGAGTAGAACTATTGTTACATTCTTTAAGTTAAAATTCCTTAACTTTTTGTGTGTTTCTTTCCCAATAAGGTCCAGAATCTTGGAGAAGGTTTTAAAACTTCATATATCACTGCCTCCTATACTTACAAGATTTCAAGTTAAATAAAAGTAGATGTGATAAGTAATGCAGGACCAATGCAGTATCTTTGTTTAGAAAACTTGATAGACTGCAGTCTTAGCTGATTTGATGACTGTTTTCTCTGCTGTGTCAACCAGAATTTGCTCTTAATCTGCAACGCCCATGAGATCAGTGTTTGCATGCAGATCTTATTTTTGTTTTACAATGAGAGTGGTGAGACACTGGAATAGATAGTCCAGAGAGGTGGTAGGAGCCCTGGAAACATTTGAGGTCAGGTTAGATGGGGCTCTAAGCAACTTGATCTGATTAAAGATGTCCTGCTCACTGCAGTGGGATTGAACTAGACAACCTTTAATGATCCCTTCCAACCTTTGATTCTATGATTCTATGATTTACCTTATTTCATCAAATTACATGCCCTTACTGATTTTTCCCACATTTTTAGGATTCCTTTTGTTGCACCCATTTTTATACTCCCTTAAGCCTAGTTTATTCAAAGGTACATTTCTTATTACCTACATGAATTACAACCCTTGAACAGCCATCACTTCCAGCAGTGAGGCTACCAAGCATCAGCTACACACAGCGATACCCAGAATCCCTGATCACAGCACAATTGTGTTCCTGTTTCTGGCATCTTCATGGCATTATTGTATTTTTCATACACATGGTCAGACTGTCTACTGAGCTCTCCTGTTTGTGGATAGTGAATTTGAAACAGACAATCATAAACTGTTTGGATCACCTCATTATTTACCTTCTTTGCTTCTAGTGCTTTGGGGCTAGGTTCCTAACTGAACAGGCATCAGGTGTTTTCCTTGAATTACTTTTGCCTGTGAACACATTGAAGCTGACTCCATTTTACATCAACAGATTGTGCATCATAAAATTATTTGGTGCCCTAGAACAGAATACATGATAGAACATCACACGAGGATATTTAAAAACTAAATTATTGATAGAGCCTAGGCTGACTGAATGTATGCTATTGCCAAGAGACTGTAAATTCACAGAATCACAGAATGTCAGGGGCTGGAAGGGACCTTGAAAGATCATCTAGTCCAACCCCCCTGCCAGAGCAGGATCATCTACCAGATCACACAGGAACATATCCAGGAAGGTTTTGAATATCTCCAGAGAGGGAGACTCCACAACCGCCCTGGGCAGCCTGTTCCAATGTTCTGTCAGCTTCACAAGATAAAAATTCCTCCTCATGTTTGCATGAAACTTCCTATGCCTCAACATCCACCCATTGCCCCTTGTGCTGTTATTGGGCATCACCAAGCAGAGCCTGGCTCCATCCTCCTGGCACTCACCTTTTAGATATTCATAAACATTGATGAGGTCACCTCTCTCCTCCAAGCTAAAGAGCCCCAGCTCCCTCAGTCTTTCCCCATAAGAGAGATGTTCCATTCCCTTAATCATCTTTGAGGCTCTGCACTGGACTCTCTCAAGCAGTTCCACGTCCTTCTTGAATTGGTGGGCCTGTAATTTGATACAATATTCCAGATGCAGCCTCACCAGGGCAAAGTAAGAGGAGCAGGAGAACCTCTCTCAACCTACTAGCCACCTTTCTAATACACTCCAGAATGGCATTGGCCTTCCTGGCCACAAGGGCACACTGCTGGTTCATGGTCAACCTCCCACCAACTAGGACCCCCCAGATGCTTTTCCCCTTTGCTCCCTTCCAACAGGTCAGCCCCCAACCTATACTGATACCTGGGGTTGTTCTTTCCCAGGTGCAAGACTCAATTGTTCTTTACTGCAGTCCTTATCAACCAAGGAAGACTCCTTTGTCATGCTTCCCTCTAGTGCCTCAGGTGTCAGGGGCTCCTGAGGACAGTCTCCATCAGTATAGATGGAGGCAAAGGCGGCATTCAGTAACTCTGCTTTCTTTGTCCTCTGTCACCAGGGCACCCACTTCGTTCAGCAGTGAGCCTACACTGCCTCTAACATTAGTTTTTCCTGCAAGGTATTTGAAGAAACCCTTTCTGTTATCCTTGACTTCCCTTGCAAGGTTGAGTTCAAGTGAGTCCTTAGCCTTCCTAGTTGCCTCCCACAGGAAAAAAAAAAAATCAGTGTGACTGGTGAATAAGTTTTTTTGTCTGTAATGAGGTCAGAAATTCCAGAAAACATTTAAGTAGATCATACTATTTTGCTGCATAGCTTGGTCTGTCAGAATGTGGCAGATATTCTCAAAACGGTTGTTGGAATTTCTGTTGTTTTCGTTGAACAAAATGCTGCTTTTAAAAAATGTATGAATGTGTTTACTCAGAGTTTCCACCCAGCAATACATGAGGAAGATTTGAAGATGCTTTTTGCCAGGAAATTGCCTGCTTGGGAGATGCAGACTCTAGCAAAGTATCTGGAAAATCCATCAGAGATATCTGCCCCTCAGGAAAAAATCAGTTGTTATTACTTTGATTGCTTTGTTCTGCTTACACTTACTCATGGATCTTTCCTTTTTACTTACTCCTTTCTAAGACTTAGAGACTTTCAAGCTGGATTTGAAGTTACTGACACATTTTTTCCCTCCTTACATTTACTGGCTTTAGAAAGTGACTGACTGTGGTTTGAACAGTACTTACTCCTTGCCTTCCTGTTTATCTCTGCTTGAATTCCACTTTGCAGTCCCCAAGTGCTGAATCTGTGGCAGTCATTTTAATGGCCAGATAGATGACAGAAACACAGGAGTTTAGCTCTTCAGCAGGATGAAACCAAATTAAATGCTTGACTGTAATGAAAAAGCCATATCATTCAAACACAATCCTTGCAATGACAGCAAAAGGATAAAGTAAAGCTAGCTAGGATTTCCATTTGGAGTAGTGTAAGAGGATTGTTGAAATTAATGGCACTGATTTAATAGCTACAGCAAAGACTTACTGCAACTTTGTGAAAAACTTGTTTTATGGAATCCTGCTGCTTCCTCCTCCTGCAAGGGCAAATTATTAAGGCAAGTTAACTAAAGCAGTTAAGGTGCCTTCTTACAAGAGCCATGAAGTCAGTTTGACTCAGCTAAAGGGTGACCAAACAGATTGTATTTTGGGCAGCAGTCCAGCTACTATTGCTGATTGCTGTGGTGGCTTTGCTTCAGCTAGTAGCTAAGCACCCACACAGCCTGTTGCTCATTCCACCCTCCCAGACTAAGATGGGAGACAGCAGGAGGGATGAGAAAGAAAAGTTGTGGGTCAAAGTAAAGACTGGGAAATCA
>VWZE01000080.1:382547-451147 GCA_013396675.1 Eubucco bourcierii
CACATATGTTTACTGTCGTTCCCTGTGATCTGGTGTGACAATGAGACTATGCTGGAGCAAGGGAAGTCCCACAGGATGCAGTCTCTGTGGAGCTTCCCTTGCTCCAGTATAGTCTCATACACAGGCCACTATCCATACAAGGAATTATACTTGCTTCAACATGGTTTTGCTTTCCCCATTCCAGGATGTGGCACACCTCCAAGTCCTCTACCTTGCTTTTCCTTCATTCCCTTTATCAGTCCCTCTGTTCTCCTTTCCACTATCACTGCCCTTTCTTAAATACACTTTCCTGGAAGTATTACCAGTATTGGTGATGGGCTCAGCTGTGGCCTATTGCAGAGCCAGCAGGAACTATCTGTGCCTGGCATGGGTCAGCCCCTCAGTTCATCCCACAGAGATTGCCTCTGTAGCCTCCCGGCTGCCAAAACCTTAGCACCTAATAGATTTCCCTTGTTAGAAAATGCTACAGAATTTTATATTTCTCATCTTTTTTATTCTGATGTGCTTATGAAGCTCTGAACCCATCTCTGTCCTTATTCTCAACCTTCTACTGCTAACATTTGAAGTCAGTTCATACCTTTTCAGGCCACAGTTGACGAAGCAAATTATATGACAGGATGTAAGCTGGTGAAAAGTCATGGATATAAATGTTTGCCTTTCGTTTTGCTTTGCGGGGAACATTTCAAACATAGTACTTGTACTAGCAATGTTATATTTTGAGAGCAAAGCTGGAATGTCTGTAGTGCTGTAGATGACACTTAAAATGCTAGATCCCAGAGACATTCTTTTGTACTGAAAAGCAGTCATTAGTGCCTGGTGTGACATTCCTACTGCAGCGAGCAGAAGGGACTCAAGCTGTTTGTCTCTACTTTCTGTGTACGAACTGGGATTCTTTCTATTTCCAGGACAGTTTTCTTCATCTTCCCTTTCCAGGTTTCTCATTTAACATCTTCTTTGTTTAACTGCCACTTTGCCGGATAAAACAATTTCTAAGTTAGGCAACATGAAAGAAATCTTCTGCATTTGAGTTAGAAACCTTGTAAGTTTGTGCTCAATTTTTATTTCAAAGGGGGAAGGGAAACACATCCTCTAAATGCTAGTGGTTCTGCAGACTTCTCTTGACCAGCAATTCAACCCCCCACCCCCACCCTCCACTTCTGGTCTGAGAAATCTTCTCCTTCCTGCATTGTTTTTGTCATCGTAAGCTATGGTATGTTTTGGGAGAGAAGCTCTTCTTATGTACCTGGCCTCATTTATTATATCTGAGTAAGATATTTCTGTCAGAGAAAGCATGCTAATTCGTTACCTTTTCTCTGAAGGTCTTGTATCCTGGGTAAGTGCATTCATGTGCCTGTCAACGGCACTCATCAAAGCCAACTTTTTCTCTCTCAACTTGTGCTGGATTGAGGCTAATTGGAATATTTTAATGAAAAAAATATAGGCTGTGAAAAGAAAACAATGGTGGTGTCTATTTCACTCAGGCTTGCTGAGATGGATAAGAACAAGGACACAAATATAGATAAGATAGAGAGTCTCGCTCTCTCTCTAGGAGCTGGTATGTCTGCTGGCCTTTCCATTGTGTAACTCAACTAACCACTCTGCTTCTAACCTCCCTGGCTGATCCTCCAAACTCACCTTGCACGTAAGCAGACCCTGGGGTAAGGTAAAGGGGTGGAAAGAAGGTGGAAGGGTGGTTTGGAGCCCCTCCTGGGGACTCTCATTTCTGGGAGGGGTGTTGTGTTTCTATATTACCTTTAACTCATATATTTCTGTAACTATTCCTGTCTATTGTGTATATATCTGCTTGTACATTGTGCTAAGCTGTGGATAGAGCTTCAGTCCTTAACTTCCAGCTGGCTGAGTCTAGTCTGGGTGATTTTCATAGTGTGTGGGGGCGGTTAACTCCCAAACCATCACAGAAGTAATTGTGTCTCCTGCTCTCCTCTTACAGACATGGTTATATTTCAGGGTTGATGATACATGGTTTGTGCATTCTTTAGGGACACTCAGATACAGGCTTGCTTTAGCCTGCAGCTAGATACTAACTTTAAGATTAGACTAATATAATAATAAATTCCTAATAAAAGACATTGAGCTATAATAACTAAAAATATTACCACCTCTTCTAAAATGAATTTTGTTTTTTCTTCAAATTTACTTGGCATCATATAACTTCTGAGCCTTATATCAGGGAGGTCATTCTCCCCCTGTACTCTGCACTGGTTAGGTCACACCTTGAGTATTGTGTCCAGTTCTGGGCCCCTCAATTGAAGAAGGACATTGAGGTGCTTGAGCATGTCCAGAGAAGGGCAACGAGGCTGGTGAGAGGCCTTGAGCACAAGCCCTATGAAGAGAGGCTGAGGGAGCTGGAATTGTTTAGCCTGGAGAAGAAGAGGCTCAGGGGAGACCTTCCTGCTGTCTACAACTACCTGAAGGGTGGTTGTGGCCAGGAGGATGTTACCTTCTGCTCTCAGGCAAGCAGCACCAGAACAAGAGGACACAGTCTCAAGCTGTGCCAGGGGAAGTTTAGGCTGGAGGTGAGGGGAAAGTTCTTCACTGAGAGAGTCATTGGATACTGGAATGGGCTGCCCAGGGAGGTGGTGGAGTCACCGTCCCTGGAGGTGTTCAAGGTGGGTTTGGACGTGGCACTTGGTGCCATGGTCTAGTCTTGAGGTCTGTGGTAATGGGTTGGACTTGATGATCTTTGAGGTCTCTTCCAACCTTGGTGATACTGTGATACTGTGCTTGTATTTCTAGTGAAACTGTGGAGTTGTTTCTTTAGTAACAAAAAACATTTGGAGCTAAATTTTCTCCTGAATAACTCCGCTGACTTGCAGACCCAAACCAGAAAGAATTTGACCCCTCTTTGATCACTGGTAAAGACTTGTCATGGTTTTATTGGCATCACCAAGAGCACTCACTCACTTTACACAACTAGCTGTCTTTCAGCCTGAGCCTAAAAGGTAATGGGAGACCCAAAATTATCTTATTAAAGCCTCACGCTACACCTTTACTGAATCTTTTTCCAATTCCATTTCTAAGAAAGTAACCTGCCAGCCAGCTGGTACCCAGGCTTTGTTACACTTTAAGAAAAGAGGGTGAGAGGAAGGGAGAAAAGCAGAGGGGGAAAAAAAAAAAAAAAAGTCAATCCTCTCATTACCATAAATTTCAAAGAATTGTTCATATGCAAACAGTAGGAGGGGGACAGATTAAAGTTTTAGAACTGTAACAACATCTGTCTTTGTACTGTCTGGTTCAGAGTAAAGTGAACCTTGTAACATTTGACATCCATCACAACATTTCCTGCAGTTACCACTCTGCTACTTAGACCAAATCCCCTATTCTGGCTTGTAGACTATAATTTGGAGACACTAAATGACTATAATGTGGAAAGTATCTGATGATGTATTGTGCTTTAGAATAATAAAGCCACTAAAATTGCAGTCTGGAGGACTAAATCAAATATATAATTATCTGTGTTTGTAGGATTTTGTCTAAGAACGTTATATTGTTTAAGCCATGCCTTCGTTTCTTTTTAGTTAAGAGCCCATGTTCTTAGAAAGAGGATCATGCATTTAAAGATGTTCTTGGCACTTAGCCCTACTCCCACCTCCTTTCCTTCCTTCTTGCTGACCCATAACAAATCTAGCTTTGATGTCACTTCACATTCAAAAGCAAAGACAGAGGTTGTAATGAAAAAACTTAATCTAAGTGCTCCATTCTCATGCTTAAAGGTTGTTTTAGGGCCAGAATTATTTCCTTTCATTTTTCTTCAGTCTTTAATTTTGAGTGCTATCTATTCTTAGAAATAAGAATAGTAATTGAGCATTCAGAAGCTAGTGACTTTAGGGATCTTGCCAACATACAGCATATTGTTTCTTTCATTATATTTTCCTTGCCACCAAAAGAAGTATTTTATGTGTTTGGAATCTCTGTAGTTATTCTACTCTAAAGACATTTTATCCTTCATTTTCATCACCCTCCGCTCACTGTCATAATCTATTGGTTGCTTCTGAAAGAGTATTTCTTCAGTATTACAAATAATTCTTGCTTGCCCTCTCTTAGTTTTTAAGGTTGACTGCCTTGCTTGTGCTCTTTCCAAGCAAAGACCCCTTGAGAACAAATGATAAATGAACCTTGAAAGCCTGAGGTCATCAGTCAGCACTATTTTCTGAATTAACTGATTCCCTAAAGATGTCCTGGAAATCTCAGCAGGTAGTATTTAGGTATGAGAATTCTGGAGGTGTTTATCCTAGCCCTTCTTGGGAATGACAAAGAGGAGATCCTGCATACTTTCCAAGACCCTGATCACTGCCCTACCATTCAAAGGAACAATGTAGGGCTAGGAAAACTGACTGAATCTCAACCAAAAGTGTAATCTTGTGCTTTCTCACAGTGTTTTGAATTAGGTGAATGGTCTTATTTCATCCATCCCAGCTTACATGTAGACAGAACAAAAATTGAAGCCACGTGGATTAAGACACGCAGACAATGAATGTCTGCCAAACTTGCCTAAGAAATCATCTTTTGCCAGAGTCTGCTCAGTGCCAAGTTCTTTAGAATGTGGGATTATTTTCCCTTTGAGAAAACAAGACCCTCTGTGTGTGGGTTTCTTTTTGCCATCTTAGTTTCCTTGTATTTCTATCTTTATTGGTATTGTCTTGTGGGGCGGGAGGGGAAGACAGCAACCAGGTAATATATTTATTGCTCAGTATCAGAAACTGATATATTTATTCCTACACTGGACTGGGTCATGGCATTACTACCTTTTCTGTAAGTTAGTTTGAGTATAGAATATCTCTTAGTTAGAGGAGAGGAAGCTAAATGAATGTTCCATCGAAGATACTATTTTGGGAAACATCAGACTGAAGCAAAATTCAGATTGTCAGGTATACCAGCAAAGCAACAAAAATCATTCAGTACATTCCAGCTTTACCTAAGAGCCAAAAGAGACTGCCTTGCATATTTTCTTCCATTTTTTATCAAGCATATATATCCCATCATCGAATTGCTTGGATATATATCTATTTTTATACGATACTAAATAGAAAATTTGACCTAACTCCAGGGGACTCAGGCAAGTATAATCAGATTCCTAGAACATGATGAAATAACTCTGCTATTTCTTGAAATGTGAGAAGACAATCTACATTTGGTGATATATTTTTGTTATTGCAACAAAACAATCAGTAGGTGAAAAGGCGGAAAGTATTTACTGCAGGTTTTTTGTTGTGTAACAATTTTTACACTCATTACCATAAAAAGTGTGTATGGGATAGTGATAATATTGAGTTTTCCTCTTGACCATAGCCAGGATGAATTTAAGAAAAAAACAAGGAAAATATTCTAGACAAAACTTCCTGCAGCCCGAGAAACACTTAAAAACTTAACACTATAGAGAAAACTGTGGATATCATAACACAGATTTCACTTTTGCTCAGTGACAGGCAAATACTACAGTGATGAACAATCATCTGTGTTAATTTTTTTCAGAGTTTATGATTTTTTAGAAAATCCCTGTATGGATTTTAATGTAGAATTCATGTCCACTGTGAACAAATTTGCATTATAGTGGTTTTAGTCATTTTCACTGCCATACAATGATATTTGAGGGTTACATTAGAATGTTTGAGCAATGCAGATTAAATCATAGAATCATAGAATAGTAAGGTAGGGAGGGACCTCAAGGATCATCTAGTTCCAACCCCCTGCCATAGGCAGGGACATCTCCCACTAGTACAGGTTACTCAAGGCCTCATCCAACCTGGCCTTGAACACCTCCATGGAGGGAGCAGCCACAACCTCCCTGGGCAACCTGTGCCAGTGCCTCACCACCCTCACTGCAAACAACTTCCTCCTAACATCCAGTCTAAATCTCCCCTCTACCAGTTCAAACCCACTGCCCCTCGTCTTGTCATTACAAGACCTTGTCAATAGTCCCTCCCCAGCCTTCCTGTAGGCCCCCTTCAGATACTGGAAGGCTACTCTCAGGTCTCCTCAAAGCCTTCTCTTCTCCAGGCTGCAGAGCCCCAACTCTCTCAGCCTGTCCTCATAGCAGAGCTGCTCCAGCCCTCTGATCATCTTCATGGCCTCCTCTGGACCCGCTCCAACACTTCCATGTCCTTCCTGTGCTGGGGGCTCCAAAACTCCAGGTGGGGTCTCAGGAGAGCAGAGTAAATGGGCAGAATGTGATTCGAAAGTGTTGCATAGCACTAAAAAATATTTCTGTTGTTGCCCTTTGGTCTGTACTTTTTCCAGGGGGAAGGAAGAACAGTAATAATTTTTATTTTGCAGTTGTCAAACATTCTTGCAGCTAGAAGGAACGGTTAGCCAATTGCCTCTTACCTTCTAGGAAGTGGATGTCAATACACTGTTTCAGAGCTTAATAGCTGTACCTTTTTTTTTCTAAATGGAAACTTATTGGTTATTCTAAGTTGGTGCCTCAAAAAACAAAAACAAAAAGAAACCTACCACCAAAAAAACAACCCAAACCAACCAAACACAAAACAAAACCACCAAACAACAACAACAAAACCCCACAAACCAAAAACAACAACAAAAATTAAGGGAGGCAAAATGGCCACTGTAGTGCAGTAGAATTCTTCTAGCCTTGTTACTTAGCTTTGGCCTTCATAATTTTTTAAAAACAGTTGTTTTAACAGAGTTTATCTAAGTCAATTATGGTTTTTTGCTACTACTCCTCATACCAGGAAGATGTTTCTAAATAGACCCTACATATTGAAGGTGCATTTGTGAAGGAAAGTGAATCAGTCTCCACAAGATTTAAAATCTGTTATGACAAAGACCTTTTCTCTGTGAGAAAATGCCTTCAAAATATGATAGAATTTTCTCCTTTGTGTGCATGTATAGCGCCTGATACAGAAGAATCTTAGTCACACATAAAAATGCATTTTGTAGTTTAGTTCAAACTGTTTTCAGTTAGACTTGAATGCTAACCTGGATTTAAAAAAAAAAAAATAGCAATACTATATTTTCTCTGTTATCAACTTAAAAAAATAGCTAGAATATTACAGCAATTGATATTCATAAATTCATATTCACAGATTATTCATAAATAGTGAAGCAGGCTACCACCTACAGCACTTTGGAAGAAAATAACTATTTATTCCACTCTTTTGCAGCCAGTTATTACTACTTTGTGTACAGTCATTAAACCTCTCTTTTCTGTAGACCTGTGACACAGGTGCTTAGAGATCTTGCATATCTGTGTCATTTTAGACTGTCAACTAGGTTCCAGGTCAAAGTTATACATCATTTTGTATCCAAATCCATGTGCCATTTTGCAGATGAGATGCAGCTTATTCAACTAAATGTGAAAAATAGGTATTTTCAGGATTAAATGGAAAATAAATGCAGAAGACTATTCTGTTTGATGGTGTTTGAGTTTGCAGCTTGTGAATAAGCTATCTCTGTAGTATGCTGGTGTCACAGAGAAGCTGAAGATGTAGTTCTTTGCTAGTAGATGAGTGCCTGGATCCCTAACTGTTCAGGGGCAGGTTATACCCCCTTGGTGGTAGTAAAATTCTTGGAAATACTGATGTAGTAAGGGAACTCAGAATGAGTATTAAGAAATCTAGCTTTAAATTTTCATCATGCATAATTGCGTTCTTTCTCATTAAAACCCCACTCTGATTCTAATTAAATTCATAATTGTTCTGCATTTGATGCTATAAACTGTTCTGTAGTGTTGCTGGGTGCTATTTAACAGATGTCATCCTCCCCCCAAGAGGCAGTGGTATTTCATTGCTGTGTGAATTGATCCTTCAATGTGAAATCTGAACAGGTCCCCAGATAACCAAGCAGGAAGGGAGATGTCATGAACGAGCAAGAATGAATAAATGAGGTAACCGAAGAGTGTCTCTCAGAATGTGAGATGTAGTTCCTTATTTTCTATCTTCTATTTCTAATAAAGTTGCATGTTCACAGTGATACTTCTGCACACAGTTCTCAAACTCAGGCTTACAGACACAGACTAGTTGCTAGACATTTATATTATTTTTCTTTTTCTTTTTTTTTTTTTTTTAATGAAAGGTCTTCAGAATTAGCTGCAAATTAGTTTGACTTACCACACATACAAAGAGCTGAGAAAGTTACCCTTTTTAGAATACACTTTGTTTCGAATGTGCTGATTTCATTCACCACCACTTCCCCTCCATCTCTTTCAGATGCAGGAGTGTACAGGAGTGATCCTAATGCTCTTCATTCTATTTGTTGTCTGTCTCTATTTGTAGTTGTCTGACTAGTTTTGAATTTATTCTGCTGGGTTTTCCTACTTTTATACTCCCATATCTAGTGGGGGCTTCACATACATCCATCTCTGATCATTTATTTACTTCAACTACATATTCCCAGTTTAGCAAATCCAACAGAAGCCTGTCGATCTTCAGTCAGATCATGTCTTATTTCCTAGTTTATACAGGTCACACTCAGTAAGCTGAGTAGGGCCTTACATAAGTTTAAGGAGGAAACAACCAAAGTACACTGAACGTTACCATATAATGCTACTATGTGGAAAAATGAGACCGAGAAACTAAGAAACTGAGAGCAGCAAGGTGTCAGTGGCTCAATGCAAATTCTAGTGCTTTTTGCATAGCAAGAGATCAAGATTGAAGATGTTTTTAAATTACTTTAGGATCCACAGAGGTAGTTGTGTTATAAAACACATGTCATTATTTACCATATAAACTATCACCAAAATAATGTCTTCTCTCCCATTTATATGTAAATTCTGGGGGATTTGAACAGGAGAATAAGGTGCAGAATGTTCTGTTCTAAACATGGACTACTTCTTAGATTTTAAACTTCTGCTTTATTCCTTGTTCACATAGGACAAAATCAGGTATGCCAGAGAAAATCTTTAGAAATGGTGCACAGAATCAGCTCAAAAGATAGAATTCTTAGCTATAGGCTGCTCATCATGAGTGGATACTAGAGGTTACTAATATTACTCAGCATTCTTATCTCATTATCAATTATGAAAACTGGCCTACTGTCTGTGGGTGCTGCCATGGTTATTTTTTCAATTATGTGAAATGTCTTTTTGAAAAACAAAAGGATTATATGAGGGCTGAAATCTCTTTTCCTTTGTTTGATAGTGCATCTAATGAGCTGCTGATTTTAATGTCTATCTCTTGACATTCCTGTTCCTCACTCAAATTTGGCTAACAGTCAGACAGACAGGTGATTTTTAGATGCAGCAGAGGACTTGCATGCATCTTGTTTGCTTACAGTAAACCAGGCAAAAATCATTAATAATAGAAGGATAGTGCTGGCTTATTTTATTTAGCAAGGTAAATACAAAGGTGTGCACTGGATCACTAACTCCTTCTTTACCATCATTTTTCAACTAGATAGCCACGTGACCTGCCTCAAGGTCTGTTTCTGTTTGCAAGCTTAGAGAACCAAAAAGTAATCAGAGACATGGTTCACAGAGATGATACCACAAGCAGAGTCAGGCTGGTGGGCTTGTCTAAAACAAAGGTTTGTCCTGGTTGATGGTTGGTACAACAAAGAATGCTTGAGGCAGGAATGAGGATTCCCCACACGGCTGTCATTTCCTTCTTTCCTGTTCTTCACGCAGTTCAGAGCTTGTTGCATTCTCTCGTAACTAGGACTCAGTAGATTAAATGCTACAAGTCCATGAAATGATGATGAGAATTCAGATACAGCAGTGACCTCTGTTGATTCATGTCTTTACCTCGTAGAGTTTTGCTTTTCAGGATTATTTTTTAATATTTTCTCCTTAGGGGCACACAAGTTAATGATTTGCATTCAGATCTGATGTCCTTTTCTGATGGATTTTGTTCCATGAGCCATTTTTTGAAAATTTCCTTAAGCTCTGAAGAAAGCACTGTACAGTTGTGACGTTGCACAGGAAGCACATGGAACTGTTGGGGCGGGTCCAGAGGAGGCCACGAAGATGATCAGAGGGCTGGAGCAGCTCTGCTGTGAGGACAGGCTGAGAGAGTTGGGGCTCTGCAGCCTGGAGAAGAGAAGGCTTTGAGGAGACCTGAGAGTAGCCTTCCAGTATCTGAAGGGGACCTACAGGAAGGCTGGGGAGGGACTATTGACAAGGTCTTGTAATGACAGGACAAGGGGCAATGGGTTTAAACTGGCAGAGGGAAGATTTAGACTGGATGTCAGGAGGAAGTCATTTGCAGTGAGAGCGGTGAGGCACTGGAATAGGTTGCCCAGGGAGGTTGTGGCTGCTCCCTCCCTGGATGTGTTCAAGGCCAGATTGGATGAGGCCTTGAGTGACCTGTACTAGTGGGAGGTGTCCCTGCCTATGGCAGGGGGCTGGAACTAGATGATCCTTGAGGTGCCTTCCAACCTTACCATTCTATGATTCTATGAAATTGGAATAAGGCTTTAGAATAAAAACAGAATATTGTTTACATAAAACCCCATATATTTTGAAATCCATATAAGTAACAGGAGCATACATGCCACCATAAATTGTGGCAGGAATTGGCAGTGGCACACAAGAGTGTAAAAATCAATAACTAAATGTCCTTGCTTTGAAAAGATCTTGTAATTACACAAGACATGTATGACAGTAACATGAAAATGTCTTTTGAAAACATGAAAACACAGACAGTTTTGATTCACAAGAACAATAATCTTGTGCCTGATAAGTTCAGCAGCCCAGCCACACACAATGAGGAACATGGAATGAGAGAATATGCTGTCCTATCATAAATTAACATAGCTAAAATGACCACCCAGGGAATCAATATACCTTCAGGAACCTGTCATCAAAAGCTTTGTCATCATTAGTTTTTAAATAAGCAAAGGAGGCCTTGAGTGACCTGTACTAGTGGGAGGTGTCCCTGCCTATGGCAGGGGGTTGGAACTAGATGATCTTTGAGGTCATTTCCAACCTTAACATTCTATGATTCTATCAAATAGAGATTAAAAACAAAACAAAACAAAACAAAAAAACCCACACAAAAACCTAGGACTAAGACTACCTAAACTAAGCTTTAAGGCAGTCCTCAAATCCAGAAACAAAAAAGTAAGGGCAGCTGAAACACTTTGACAAAACAATGTAATCCAAATTTTAGCATGATAATCCAGAAACATCAGAATATGCTAAGATTAGAAAACAAATGTAATTTTGGTTTTGTTCACGTGGCATACTTAAGTATGCCCTGTATTCGTACTCTCTATGCTTAAAGTAAGTTAAGAATCATTGAGTAAATAAGAATAGACAGGATCTTTCAAAGTCATCTGGCCCAAACCCTGCTCAAAGCAGACCAAGGCCAAGTTGCCTATGGGCAAATCCACTGGTTTAATGAGTGAACAGGGACGCCACAGCTGCTCTGAACACTGGTTTTAGTATCTTCTACTCTCATTCTGAATACTTTCATTCTGTAATATCCAATTGGAGCTTCTCTTGATTCAACCTGAGTCCACACAGTGGCTCCACAATGCGACACATAGCTACCTGCTGGCAGGGAGTAGAGAACATAGCCAAACTCCTCTCACTGGTGCCCAGAGGCAATGAATGCAAAGTCAAACACAGGAAATTTCACTGACATTTAAGAATTTTTTTTTTTTTTTTGGTGGCTGTGATTTAATACTAAAATATATGACCTGGGAAAGCTATGAAGTCTCCATCCTTGGATACATTAGCAACCCAACTGGACATGGCCCAGAGAAACTTACTGTAGCTGATCTCTGCAGATGCCTTCTCCCTCAGCCATTCTGTGTGATTCTAAAACCAGTCTGTTGCAGTACAGATTTGACAGTTGCAGCAATCAGAGAGTGATTATCAGCTGGAGTCGGGGTATCAGATTTTCTCACTTGTGTTCATCTTGTGGAACACCACTAATGGAGATGTTCTCTCCTCATGTTTTTAATTCCATTTGCATATTTAAGTCTTAAATGAACAGATTAAGCTTTCCTAAAGTATCTGCCTCAGGCAATTTATTTGGTGGAATTCAATAAGCATACTTAACTAATTAGAAAACTAAAATTTCACAAATGTTATGCAATGATGCAACTGTGATACAGGCTGTGAAACAAGTGGCTGAAGTCTGCTTAAAAGTTGGCTAGGATTGCAAATATATCACTATTGTTATATACTTGTTTGTGCCATAGGGGAAATAATGACTGTCTTTGACAAGTGAAAGCTTGAACAATGTTGATTTGGATATGAGCAGCAGAAGCTGGTTGAGAACTAAAACTTAGCAGTTGTGTTGTATAAAGATACAAGTATTTAATACTAGTGTCTGATGAGTGTGCTTTGGACCAAAGCCATCGGTGGGTTATGCAGCCTGAACCTCCCCTGGCACAGCTGGAAACTGTTTCCTCTAGTCCTGTTGCTTGCCACCAAGGAGAAGAGGCTGGCCCCCTCCTCACTCCAACCTCCCTTCAGGTAATTGTAGAGAGCAATGAGGTCTCCCTTCAGCCTCTCCCAGACTGAACAACCCCAGCTCCCTCAGATGCTCCTCACAGGCCATGTGCTCCAGGCCCTTCATGAGCCTCGCTGCCCTTCTCTGAACACCCTCCAGAAACTTCCTGTAGTGAGGGGCCCAGAACTGAACACAGTACTTGAGCTCATGGCCTCTCCAGTGCTGAGTACAGGGAGATGATCGTTTCCTGCTGGCCATAGTGCCAGGGTGCCACTGGCTTTCTTGCCCACCTGGGCACACTGCAGACTCATATTTAATCAACTATCAACCAGAATGGGCAGGTTCCTCTCAGAGTCACAGCTTTCCAACCACACATCCCCACATCTCTACCCTGCTATGGGGTTGTTATGACCCAGGTGAAGGACCTGGCATTTGTCCTTGTTAAATGTCATACAATTAGCCTTGGCCCATCAGTCTAACATGTCCAGGTCCTGCTGCAAAGCCTCCCTACTCTGTAGCTGATCAACACAGTCATCCAGCTTGGTCATCTGCAGATGTACTGAGGGTGCACTCAATTGCCCTCACCCAAATCACTGATATTGAAGAGGACAGGGCCCAGTACTGAACCCTGGCAGACACCAGTAGTAACTGAGAGCCAGCCTGACTTAACTCCATTCATCACCACTCTTAGGGCCTGGCCAGCCAGCCAGTTAAAAACAGAGTGTACTCATCCAGGCCTTGTGCCATGAGTTTCTGAAGGAGAATGCTGTGGGAGACAGTGCCAAAGGCTTTACTAAAGTCCAGGAAGACAGTGTGTGCAGTGCTCTCCTTATCCAGTAGACAGGTCACCTTATTGTAGGAGATCAGATTAGTCAGACAGGACCTGCCTTTCACAAATCTCTTCTGACTGGTTGTCTTACATGTACCATGTGTTGGCACTCCGGATGGTCTGCTCTATGACCTTTCCTGGCACCAAGGTCAGACTGAGAGGCCTGTAGTTCCATGAATCATGCTTCCAGCCCTTGTAGACAGGCATCACATTTGCTAGCCTCCAGTCAACTGGGACCTCCCCAGTTTGCCAGGACTGTTGACAAATAATGCTGAGTGGCCTGGTGAGCACATCTGCCAGCTTCTTAAGTGCCCTTGGGCTCCGTGGTCTTTTGTATAACTTCTATTTTATGATCACACACACACACACTTGTATGATACCAACTTGATGGAGTCATTACAATAAATTCATGTGCATTGAACTGTCTTTTGAATACTCAGCCTTCCTGCATCTGATAAAATCCCGGTTCCATTATTTGCTGCTTAATATCCTTTTCATCTGAGACAAGTGCTTTGCTGTTTTCTGTCCTTTTTTGTTTTCTTTTTCAATGAATCTTTAAGGGTACTTCAGTGATCACAGTGTAAGTTATGAGTGTAAACTTCAAACAGGAAACCTTGCTTAAAAAAATAAAAATCATCATATGCAATTGTTTGGAGTTTTGTTATTTGTTTGTGTTTTCCTCTGTTCTCTACCTGCATTTAAGAATACAACTGATGATGAATGAAAAATGGGCAGTGATATTCATCTCTATCTTGTGGTGACCTAAAAAGATCTGTGGGTTTTTTTTTTTTTCTTTCTAAGAGCATTTATTTGGAAAAAGCATTTTTGAGAGAGCTCTCTGCAGAAAAACATGTAATACTGTTTTGACTTTTATAAAAGGCAAATGGAAGCATTATTTCTTAAGCAGGCAGTCCCCAGCAACAGCAATTTTTAGTTTATGCAGAAATTTAATCCAAATCCGTATTTATGCATGCAATATACAGAAGATGGATTTCTTCCCAGGACTTCTACCAGTAGAAGTAAAATGTTGCAAACTACCATTTAAGAAAGCCATAGCTTTTTGCACTAAGGCAAATCAAGCAGGTTAAGGTTAATAATGCCTACCAACAAGAAAGGCTTAATCAGAAACAAAATCAAGGGATTATGAAATAAGCTAAGAAAATCTTCATTTACTTCATAGGGCTTATTTCTGATATACATTGCAAGTGAGGTTGTAAGTAAGGGCTGTAAGGAAGCCTGTAATTAAAGCTTTTAGGAGCCCACCCCTGGTACCACCAGCCAGCAAAGCAGCAGCAAGCCAGGCAGCACCTGCTGCACCCTTCCCTGATGCATCCTTCCCTGATGCAGCTGCCTAGTTGCCAGTCATGCTGGAGGAGATGTCCTTACACTCCAAACACCAACACCTCCAAAGAAGCCTGCCTGAAATTGAGGAAACGTGAGCTCTTAGGGATAATGAATGAAAGCCAGGGTAATGATCTCATGACTTCAGTAGCTGTCCTGGGAGTATAAAAGCAACTGTAGCTTGCTTCTTAGCCGGGGCAGCGATAATGCTGTGCTTTTTCCCAGAAATCATTTTCTCCTTCCCTCATTCATATTTATATTCTAAGAAAAATACCCAAAACAAAATGAACAAACCCCAAACTCTATTATTAGGTTTCTGTGTCATATTGCCAAGTTAAAGCTTAACTTCTCCTGTTTGAAGAGGTGTGCTGTCTTACATTTGCCACAGTATTTCACGTGGTAAAGCGTTTCAGTAAAACCATTTAGCTGAGCAGGCGCTATCCATTGCTGCTTATCACAGCAGAATTTAAATTACAAAGCATTGAGACTCTTTACAGAAGGATCTCTGAAGATGGCTATTCATTAGCGCATATTCCCAATGAATCTGTGTATCTCTAGCAGGGCTGGCACTTCATACGAAGATACATTGAATTGTATTAGAATTAAATATTCATTGAATCAGGATTCAATTGGAAGTAAAATCTGTAATTCCATAATATTTCAGGATCTCTGAGCTGCTTTGCTGAGTCTACATTACATATGTATTCATATACATATATGTATACAATTCAGTTTAGGAAGATATGAATACTGAATGGATGTTGTCAAATAATTTGTCACTCCAGACAAACTTCTAGATGCAAATTTTTATCTTATGGAACACATTCTTAACTGACCTAAATAAATCTTTTGGTTCCACAGAGTACTGGCCCAAATAATGTGAAATCCAGAAAGAGTAGACATGCAGTTTTCCAGCTCTCTGGAACGCTCTAAATTTTTGTTTCTACAAAAATTTACTCTCTTTGCATTTTCAAATAATAGAAGAATATGTCAAACTATTTTCTGCTATGCACACAGCAACAATATATTTTTCAAAAAAATGTACTGACTATTTGATGAGTTTCATAAATTACTTTGTACACAAGACTAGACAAATAGTTTTTCCTAGTCACCCTGTTCTAATTAGCACATTAGGAAGTGATGTTGTCAGGATTGTGAACATCGTAACATAGAAAAATGGCTACTGACACAGTGCCTAGATGCATATATCACAAATGCTCATGTCACTGTCCTCTAATTAAATACAGTCCTCAGGTCAGAGTATGATTAGTTGTCAAGTGACAGTTTAAGACACTAGAAGTACATGTTTGTGTGAAACTAGACCAGGAGTTCTTTAATGTCATTTGTAGTTCATGAACACTGCTTTTAATGACTTTTCCTACAATTCAACAGCATTGCTGTATATCATGTCAGAAATGTCATAATGCAGATTTAGTGAGCCATAAACTTTAGTTTACTGAAACAGAAAATCGCATGGCAATGCATGCATTGCCAAAATACCCATAGAGAAAAAAAGTAAAGATAGTAAAAGGATAAGTAAATTATCGGAAACCACTGAAGCTGTGTAGTTTTGCCTTGCTTATGTAACACAGAGCTTGATGAAAACAGGAAAAAAAAAATCTCTGGTGTTTTGTTTTTCTTAAAACATGACACAGTTGTGTCTTATCTGAAAAGTCATACATCTTGCTTTGGTTTGGTTTATTTTTACCTTTTAAAAGTGTTTTCAGTAAGGAGTAGACCAAGATACTAATTCTGAGGAAAACACACCCACCCATGTTGTCCAATGATCTTTTCACTTAGAGGAATCCATTGCATAATCAGTGTTTAACCAGGCTGAATTTATAGTGTAATGTTAAACTGGTTTATATGCTATAAATGTATGACAGAAAAGGAGAGACTCCAGTCTCTCAGCATGGATTTATGCTGCTCCTGTAATATCCAGACATTGACAGGACTTCATGATGTTTCACACAAAAAAATTTGATGATGGATTATTTTTTTCCAGTCTTAATAATAACAGTTTAATATTAAACACATCCCTAGCATTTTTACTGGTGGAATGAATATAAGTGTCTCATAAGATGTGTGAATGATGATTCTTTTTTAAAGATTTCCTGAGATGTTTTATGACTATTACAAAGTTAATCAATATCAATGACTAGATAAAGAATGTTTTCTTCTGACTTGTAAGAATATGTGCTTGCTTGTTTTCTGTACAACATGAGACACTGTCCTTGCATCATTTTTAAAATCCCATTCCACAGATTTTTGAAATCCTAAGATTTTTTTCAATTACTGTAAAATAAAACAAATTTACAGAGTACAATGATTATTAGGTAAATCTTAAATGTGTATGAACACAGTGCTCCATTTTATGTGCAAATAAATACATAAGGATTCTCAGATGATATTTATTTACATGGTCAAGACCATGAAGGCAATAGGCAGAAAACATTTAAAGGCTTCCAAACAGAATATAAGAAGTGTATTTTAATTCTAAATGTTGTGGACGAGTTTGTCAGGGGTCAGTGGACAGGCTGTGAATGACAGCATTTCTGAGCCCTCACATCTTTACTGTGCTCTGCTCATGCGAGGTGTGAAACTTCGCCATCCGAACATGAGCTGCTGTGCAAAGTAGATGATAGTTGGGAGTACTCCCTTCTGCCTCCACAACCGCCTTAGGACTCCTAAGCCCTTGTAGCCATGCTTACACAGGCACAGAAAAGAGGTCTGCTTTTGCACTTATGTCAACAGGGAGGAATGAAAGAAAACAAATCTACTTTCAAATTCTCCTCCTGTTCCTTTTGCTCAAACTACTGTTAATTTGAAGAGCAGTCAAGGCATTAGGGTGGAGTGACATGAAGGGGCTCTGCCAAGCACTGCAACAGATTGTTATATATAGACAATAACAAAGAGCCATGAGCACCCACTGGGGTTTGGTTTTTGCTTTTTTCTTTTTTCTTTTCTTTTTTTTTTTTTTTAATATACATTTACAATTACATTAATTTACTGTTATTCTTTCATGATATAGGAATTCTGCATGTGAATTAAAAATGAAACCCTTGACATCTAGAATAATTTCTTCTACATTTTCCCCTCCATAGTCAATACACACAAAAAATAAGAGTGCAGAATTCATCAGCTTTGTATTTGGAATGGCTACTCCTGACAGGAGCACTTGACAGATCTGATAAACAGTTTAAGCTAGACATGAAAATATTTTTACACCAGGGTTGTTTTAAATTTTATACATTTATTTTTAAGTACAAAGTCTCTGATCTGTAAGAGAGAAAAAACAGTGTGTTTGTGTTCAGTGCTTGCTATTTAGGTATGTTCATTTCTCATTTTCAAAGATAACTAGATACTCCCTTTTTAAAAATTGAGTTGATCTCTCCATTATCTGTGAAATCTTTCAGACTGAATGGACTTAATGTGCTTTTATATACCAAGAGCTGTTCAGCAGATTCAGTACTGCAATAACAGCCAAATAACCTTCTCACTTTACTGGGGACAAGAAGATACATGCTTGTTTCCCCAAGGATATTCTCTGATCTCTGCCTTGTCACTCTATCTAAAAGATGTTTACAGCAGAGAAAGGGCATTTAGGCTTTGGGCAGAGGTTGTACCAGAAATTACACTAATGCCTAACTCGGATTGTATTGTTACCGCCATAGGATTATCTGGGGAGTGCAGAAGGGGCTGTTCTTCAAATTGGAGTTAAGTATGGCAGAAAGAGCATGTAAGAAGACAGCGTAGTTTTGCAGGGGCCATATGTGTGCCCTGTATCTGTAAAACCCACCTTTTTAATTTGTAAAGTTAATTTGCAGAAATTTGGGCTTTACCAAACTGCAGGGCTTGAGTTGCATCTAAGAATATGTCTAGCCAACCAATCACAGAAACAAAGACTTCAGTCTTTAAAAAAAATAATTTAAAAAATCTGTATTTGTCAAAATTAGCTTTGCCAGAGGAACAATTGTGTTCATAGATCCTGACAGTCATAGCAATTTTTTTATTCATTCCAGGTTAGTGATTGCATCTTCAATTAATTTATGAATCTAGATCTATTTTTGTATAAATATGCAAGCAGAGATAAAATAATATCTGAAAGATTAAAGAGAGGAGAGTAGAGAGATGAGGTGATCTATTATTTAACATACAGGACAAACTTGTAGAATAAGAATTCAATCCTTAGTACTTCATAGTGGCATATTGTTCAACAGTGCTTCTAGGCGGTAAAGGCTAATCTAAAAATCTGTGAAGCAGGAACGAGCAGTAATATTTCACAGTTACAGCCCACTACATCCTTGCTTTATGTGCCTTTCTAAACCTGTGTGTACCAACTTCCTGAATATGAGTGTAATTCTGAATGTTGCTGAGGCATAAGAGTTCAACAATTTATCCGATAAATAGCCATATGTCAAGGTTTCATGCAGTCCTAATTAAAACTGCTATTCACATTTTGTATATGGAATATATGCAGCCACATTTCATGAACTGAATTGGGAGCATATATCAAAGGAAAGATTTTTCCATGTCTAAGGAGCAGCATTTGAGTTGTTGAGCAATTATGTTCTTATTTCCCGATAACAGATAGGTGGGACTGTCTTACCAACTGAAATGTAGTGCTTAAGCTTTATGGCAGGCACCTGAAACAGTGCCATTTTTAAATCAAGGAGTATCTGGCCCAGCATACCTTCTTTCTTTCCCTGTAACTTAAAAAGGGAATAAAGTTCTTAATCCATCACTCAGCATGGAGAAGAGACAAACGGAATATAGTATTACCTTGACCTTTACAGCACTCTAGTAATATAATTTCCTGAGCGCTCCTCTTCTTTCAGGAGTTCAGCAACCTGCTTAATATCAGAGAATGGGGCCAGACCCTCAAACCACAGCTCTTTCAAAGACTGAAGCATACATAGCATTGTCTGGCACACCACACTGCCAATTCTGTAATTAACGGTTGTGAGTTTTCATTACCTTTGTAACTATAACAAATAAAGGGTATGGCACAGCATTAATCCATTCTCATGGACCTAACGAGAATTTGAAACGGTAAAACTTAAACCCTGTTATTTATTTTCACTTGGGCTTGACTCAAAACAGAGAGAAGCTGAAAACACAGAGAAGCTGCTCTTTGGTTTTTTTGCAGTAGAGGATGAAATACCTGCTTGCACACTCATTTGAAACAGTCTGACTTTTAAGATGTACTGATCTTAAAGCACATGCCTTTAGAGCTTTATATGGCACTTTTGTTGGTGTTCTCTGCAACATCAGGGGTTTAGATAAACTTTTCAAAAATGTCAGAATGGACTATTTTCAACATATTGCTTACATGGCAAAATTTCATAATTAGTGTACTGACTGCATTGGAATGGCCAAAAGGCCAATCAAGAATTAGGATGAGGTGTGTTTGGTGCTGTGCAAATGCTGAAACAGGTATGGCCACATAAGAAGACTTAGGACCTTGAATTAAAGGTATTAAATGTATGGTTACAGGACATACCTGGCCTCTAAACACTCTTCCCTTCGTATACTCCTGAGCATGGAAAGGATCCACCACAGAGTAACAAATTTGGTGACTCACAAGTCAGAAATACTAGGGCTTAGATGCACTTAGGTGTAACTAACTGTTAATTTCAGGGAATTAATATTCTGATGTGCAAATACATCTGACCAAACCAAATCAGCAAATAAGGGAGCATCTGAGCATTAGTGCAAGGGGCTTCACATCATCCATTCCCCACCCTGTGCATGCTGAATCTGCACCTGGTTACATCTTTTTAATGGGTTCTTGCCTCTTTTCTCATTGATAACTTAAAACGTTCCATTTTAAGTACAAAACCACTTCTGTATGTTGTGTATGTAAAAATAAGCTACAGGATTTCTCAGTCTATTTTAGATGCTTTACAACTTGAGAATGAAGAAGTCTGAATAGCCTTAACTGAAGAGCACAGACATTTTAAAGTAAAGATGCTTGTGAAATAGCTGGTACCATTGTTCCTGGGAAGCTGATATAAACTCTTCTGAAGTCAGTCAGTGCCCTGAATTTTCTACGTAACAATGCACGGAATATGCCTTGAAGCACCTGAATGAAAGAGTGGCAAAGTGACTCGCACTGAAAGCAAATTTCTTTATCTCAAACATAAATTTAAACTCCCTGGGAGTTTACTGAAGAAATATTTAGTCACAGAACAACAGGGAGAACAAAAGCCAGTTAAGATGTTTGATGTCTGTTTCATAAAATATTTAGACAAATTACATTAAGGAACAAGTGACTTTGAAATGAATGAACTAATGCAGTTGGCTGCATTTAACACAGTATGTTCACAGGATATTCTAAGAGGAAACTGCAGTGCGGTGAACTTTGGTTGCATGCAGTGTATCACATACGTCTCTGCAGCTAAAGGAACAGGTACTAATTTTAACTTTAGGGCCCATACCTGCTGGCAAATGGAATATACAGTATTTGATATTATACAGACTGAGATGAAACTCTCAAGCAAATAACTAGAAAAAATACTGAACAGGTTTTTTTTTAGAAATAGGGACCATTGTTTAGCTCCTTAAAAACTATATATACTGAATGGTCTGCATGGCAATGTGTATAGTCTTTTGAGAAATTAATGGACCTCAATATTTCACTTGAATTCCCAGAGTTACTAATTGAGCTTGACTTTACAAGTGAGATTAACTAAAGGAAAAGAGAAATCACAAACAGCTAATGCCGCAACAAACCTTAATCAGAATTTAAAGATTTAGAGCCAAAACTAGATGTATATTTTTAAAAACCAAATGACATTTCCGTATCCTAGATGTATCCTACAAGTGTTAGATTAATTATGTGCATTTATAGTTAGCTGTCAGGGTACTATACTCTTATTTGCTTATTGATATATTTAAATAGGCTTAGTTTACCTTTTGGCTGTCTGGATTTATTCACTTATGTTTTAAGTTTATGTTTTGGAATGGGCTGCCCAGGGAGGTGGTGGAGTCACTGTCCCTGGAGGTGTTCAAGGCGCATTTGGATGTGGCACTTGGTGCCATGGTCTAGTCTTGAGGTCTGTGGTAATGGGTTGGACTTGATGATCTTTGAGGTCTCTTCCAACCCTGGTGATACTGTGAAGTTTGATTTGAATCCATACGAGAAGGACTGCAATAATCAGAAATGATTTTTACTGATGTTAACTGTGAAGCAGGATAGGAACAGACAATATTAAAAAAAAAAAATCCCATGAAAATGCAGAATGCCAGCATGGATGTAGAGATGACAGTAAACACATTTACTGAAGTCAAAAGATAAAACTACAAAATATTTAATAAAGATAAAGGGAGATTTAGACTAGATGTTAGGAGGAAGTTCTTTACAGTGAGGGTGGTGAGACACTGGAATGGGTTGCCCAGGGAGGTTGTGGATGCTCCCTCCCTGGAGGTGTTCAAGGCCAGATTGGATGAGACCTTGAGTAACCTGTACTAGCGGGAGGTGTCCCTGCCTATGACAGGGGGTTGGAACTAGATGATCCTTGAGGTCCCTTCCAACCTTACCATTCTATGACTCTATGATTCTATATTGACTCAAGAATTAATTGCATTAAGTGAAGGTTTTTCATGAAGGAAACACTTTGGTTTTCTGTGACAAAAAATCCCAGATAAATAAAATCCAAGGAAAGACAAATTATGCACAGAGCACTTACCACCCACTGATACTCAAGCAGTAATCTGTGTCCCTGTGCCAGCTCCCTCCATTTATTATCCTGGGCACAGCATCTTGTATTATGGAGTGCACTTTTGGCTAGATAGGTCAGCTGCCCTGGTCATGCTTCCTCCCACCTTTTGTCTACCTTTTTGCTGGCATAGCACAGGAAGCTGAAAAATGCTTGATTTAGCAGAAACACTGTTTAGCAACAATTAACCCAGTGTTTGGTGAGGGCCAGCCTCTTACAATTAGGACTCAATTTGCCTTCTTCCATGTGGGAAGAGAGTAGCTGTCCATTTAAAGGCTGTGCTACTATAGCTGCTAATTAGTATTCCGTTTCTAAAGCCAGGGATTGTATCAATTACTTTTCCAGATAGTTGATGTCTGAATGCATTTTTCATATTTCAAATTGTCGATAATGCATTCAAGTTTTAGGAATAATGGCATTTTACAGGATACAAACAGGTCTGAGGAGGGAATCAAACTCATACACAGCTTTAATTTATAGGTATGGTGATTTAGGACAACATTACCCTTATCAGTGTTCTCTGGCTTTATGTGCAAAACAAGTAATTCGTAAATGCTGAACACTCATAACACTTATTACAGTGTCCATTACACACTTTCAGCCCCTTTGAAATTCCCTACAAACTTAGGAGTTAATTTGAATGTATTTTCTCCAACTATTTTCCATGATAAACTCAAGGGTTAAAAAGCTTGATCGTTCTTAATGTTTTCCATATATTGCAATGATTTTTTTTCCCCCTGGTCTGAAGTTCTAGACTTCAGACTTTTAAAGCTTGATTCATCTGCCCCTCCTATCCTTCTCTTCCCCAACATGCACTCTGTCATCTTTTTGATGTTGTTGTTGTTGTTCCTTTCAGCCCCAAATTGACATTTATGAATTTGATGGTCAACTGACAAGGTTTATGAAAAAGATTCGCTACTCAGCTATCAAGAGGATAATGTTTCTGCACAAATCACTCCTTCGGCATTCTCCCATCATTATAATGTAGCACATTGTTTTGAGCTGGCAAGTGGCAGTTCCACAGCCACAGCCTCACTTTGAGGTATTTTTAATGTCACAGTTTTTTGTTATAATCCTTGCTAGCTGCCACCATTCGGCACATGCCTCCCTGCAGGCTATTTCTAAGCCCATTATTGTGGAAGTGACTCAGTTTGTAGCTTTTTTAGCACATTTGAGGGAACATCTGAGAGACACTTTGCTCTCCATCAGAAATGTCTGAATTTATCTAGAGTTTCCAGCTGTGTTTAGCTGAAATCTAGTGAGGAAATGTTGTTTTAAAGGTAAAGAGTTGATAAGAAAATTCAACATATTCACCTTGATAATTAAGAATGCAATGATAGATGGAAAGCTGCCAGAGGAGTTTCATAAAGTATAGATCAGAATTAATCAATTGTTTAGCTTTTTAAATTCCCATTTGTTTTTCAGGAAAAAAAAACCAAAAAAAAAAAAAAACAAAAAAACAAAAACACAAACCCAAACCAAACTAACTGCATTTTACATCTGACATCCTCTACTGTTACTAACTGAAGGTTTTGCTTTCTTATTTAGACATACATAAATAAAGTTTGTTACTGCAAAATTGTTACTATACTTTATTCTCTGCAGTCTTCAAGCTAATTCATAATGGACTATTTAAATGAGAAGGTTTGGATGTTACAGGCTTTTGAACTGTAGGGAAGTGGTTAATTTCTGATTTTAAAGAATAGAAGAACAGATGCGTGGTTCCAATTGGAGGTCCAGTTAAATCACCCTTCCTTTCTGCATGTGGCCATTAGAAAATGGTTAGGAAAAGAATATAAAACCAGACTGATACTTCCTGTGCTATAACCTTCTGACTTTGGTTGTTACAGTCTTTCCTGAAGCAGAGGTTTGTATTTGAAGTGGAAATATCCATATTTGTGTTTTATACTATTCAGAGAGCTTTCTGTGGGTTCCTTTAACTGCTATTGAACACATTAAATTTCTGACACTCCGCACATCCTGTGCTAAAAGGTTCCACAGCTTAATTATCTGTCCTGTGGAAAAAGTACTGCCCTTTCTTTTTTCAAACAGTTCTGTGATATCTTCATTTGATGCCCCTAGTTGTTGTATCCTGAGGAGGAGAAAATCTTTCATATTTCCTCACCATATAGATTGAATCTATTTCCTTGATATTATGCTAGTATGGCCAGACATCCCTTGCTCCTTTCCCAGAAGTTATCTTTCCCAAAGAGTTAAAAAGACTTAAACTTTGCAACTGCTTTAGCCTTTTGTTTAGCCCTTCTTTCTATTTCCTGTGTGACTTCTATGTTGTTTTCTTAAAACGATATGCAGCATTGAAAATTCATACAGTAGAGAGATTTGTACATTGGTAAGAACTTTTTGTTTGTTCACTATTTTCTTCTTCCTTT
The DNA here is from genome assembly GCA_013396675.1 of Eubucco bourcierii. Classification (NCBI taxonomy): domain Eukaryota; kingdom Metazoa; phylum Chordata; class Aves; order Piciformes; family Ramphastidae; genus Eubucco; species Eubucco bourcierii. Next base: position 407,206 of record VWZE01000080.1, read on the forward strand.
CCTGATACTGTGTTTTCCTTCACACTACATCTCACTGCACCTCCATCCCCAGAAAGGTTATGGAGAAGTTTATTCTCAATGCTGTCCTTAAGCATATCAAGGAGAGTGGGGTCATTAGGAGCAGTCAACGTTGTTTTGCCAAGGGGAAGTCCTGTTTGACCAACCTGATAGCCTTTTATGTGGACATAACCAGGTGGAATGATGACAGTAGAGCAGTGGATGTGGTATAGCTTGATTTCAGTAAAGTATTTGACACTCTCCCCCACAGCATCCTCACAGCTAAACTGAGGCAGTGTGGTCTGGATGATCAGTGAGGTGGACTGGGAACTGGTTGAAGAAAAGAAGTCCAAGAGTTGTGGTCAGTGGGGTGGAATCTAGCTGGAGGCCTGTGACCAGTGGAGTCTGACAGGGGTCAGTACTGGGACCAGTTCTGTTCAATATATTCGTCGATGGATGAGAGCACAGAGTGCACTGTCAGCAGGCTTGCTGATGACACCAAACTGGGTGGAGTGGCTGCCACAGCAGAAGGCTGTGCTGCCATTCTGCCAGATTTGGACAGGCTGGAGGGTTGGGCAGAGAGAAATTTAATGAAATTCAACAAGGGCAAGTCTTGCACCTGGGAAAGAACAAACCCAGGTATCAGTATGGGTTGGGGGCTGACCTGTTGGAAGGCAGTGAAAGGGAAAAGCATTTGGGAGTCCTAGTTGGTGGGAGATTGACCATGAGCTAGCAGTGTGCTCTTGCGGACAGGAAGGCTAATGCCATTCTGGTGTATTAGAAGGGTGTGGCTAATAGGTTGAGAGAGGTTCTCCTGCTCCTCTACTCTGCCCTGGTGAGGCCACATCTGGAATACTGTGTTCAGTTCTGAGCCCACCACTTCAAGAGGGACATAGAACTGCTGGAGAGAGTCCAGTACAGAGCTACAAGGCTGATTAAGGGAATGAAACATCTCTGTTATGAGGAGAGACTGAGAGAGCTGGGGCTCTTTAGCTTGGAGAAGAGGAGACTGAGAGGTGACCTTATTAATGTTTATAAATATGTAAAGGATGAGTGCCAGGAGGATGGAGCCAGGCTCTGCTCAGTGATGCCTGAGAACAGCACAAGGGGCAGTGGGTGGATGTTGAGGCATAGGAAGTTTCATGTAAACATGAGGAGGAAGTTTTCCCCTGTGAGGTTGACAGAACACTGGAACAGGCTGCCCAGAGGGGCTTGTGGAGTCTCCCTTTCTGGAGATATTCAAAACCTGCCTGGACGCTTTGCTGCGTGAGCTGGTATAGGAGATCCTACTCTGGCAGGGGGGGTTGGATTAGATGATCTTTCAAGATCCCTTCCAGCCCCTGACATTCGATGATTCTATGATGATTCTATGATACATCTGAATCTTAAACTGATAAATATGGAGAAATACCCACAAGATCTTCAAAACATCTTTTCTAGCAGGTAGAAACCAAAGTGGATTTCCTGCAGATATCTATTGCATTTATTATTATATTACCTAGGCATCCAGTATCATGAGAAGATTTTGTAACTTTTAATAGTCCATTTTAGTTTTGAACCACCACTAATAAGTACAAGTTTATTCATGTCCCTATCCACTCTTCTTTCCACATTATTTTAGGACATGCTGAACATTAAGATGCCTTTATGTAAGAACTCTGCATGGCTCCTTCAGTAGTAAATACTCCTCCCAGAAATACTGGTTATCTTACTTCTTGTATTTAAGCTCCTATTAATTCACAATCTGTCCATACATCTTGTCTCTTTTGTAGCTTATTTTCTACAGGAATTTTAGTGAGAGACTTTGTCAAAAGTGACATAGAAATCCTTGTGCTCTATATTGCTCTCATCACACTTGTCTATCCACAGTTACTTCCCCAAAGAATTCCAGTAGATCTTATAAGATTTATTTCCTTCCATAAAAGCTGCTGGTTATTGCTACCCTAATATATTAAATTTATCTTTTCATCCAGTAAGTCTAATCTTTTATAATGCTTTTTATTGATTTCTTTGGTCTAGAAGTAGGACATGTACCTCCACAAGCGTTGCTAAAGCCCTCCTCAAGATGATTCTGATTGTATGATCTGCTGTCACCTGCCCATTCTTCTTGAATTTGCTATGTAAGCTAAGCAGACAGGATGTGGAAGTAGGGCATAGCACCACAGGTAATGAAAAGGAGATAGACTGGGTCTTCTTTCAGATCCACATATAAGGAGAATCTTAGTCCACAGGTGTACCCAAGAGAGAGCAGGCAGAATTTGTGGTTAAAGAGTTTTGAAGCAGTGATCTCCTCACAGAGAAGTATGGGGAACTCTTGGCCCCAGAAGGATGGCTGTGGTCAGCATCTGAATTGCAAAGGAGATGCCAGGATCTAAGTCCAGCCAAGGGCCTGAGCCACACAACACCACTTGAAGCAGGTCATGAAGTGTCATAGGGGGGACACCCGGTGGCAGAGGACAGAGGCTTCAACTTGCCAACTTGACCTGCTGCCAAGGGAGGTTTGCTACTTACAGGGAGCCCAGAGTCTGGACATCACAAAGAGGAGTCTGAGGTTCAACCAGCCTTTGCATGCTTCCACTGCTTCTCTTCCATCTGGGCACCAGAAATAGCCAGGGAAGACACTAGACATATCAACTGTGACTGCATGAACTTGTGAGAGAGGCTATAGGGCAAGGGTGCCAAATGCTTGTTTCTCAATACTGCCAGTGATCTTAATGGCCAGCTGATCTATGTATCAGGGATTTGGCTTTAGCAACCATAGGATCCTCTTTAAGGCTCAAGGACTGGCAATCACTGACTTGAATTTATGAAGCTGAAATTATGCCTCACTAATCTGATAGCTTCCTATAGTGCAGCAAATGAGTTGGTGGATAAGCACAGAAAAGTGGATGTTGTTAATCTTGATTTTACAAAGGCTTTTGACACATTCTCCTGTGTCACACACAAACTGATGGAATACAGACTACGTAAGTGGTAAGTGAGGTGGATTGAAAACTGGCTGAACTGTCACATTCAAAAGACTGTGATCGGTGACACAAAGGCCTTGTGAACACTGGTGCCTAGTGGTGCACACAAGGGGTTTGATCTAGGGCAATTTTATTTTTTTTTAACTTCTTCAGTAATGATATGGATGATGACACAGCGAACCTCAGCAAGTTCACAGCTAGTACAACTAGGAGGAACTGTTGATAGGATAGAGGATTGTGCTGTACTTTAGAGCAACATCAACATGCTGGAGAAATGGGCTAACAGGGACTTCATTCAGTATAGGGAACTGTAAAATCTTGCACATGAGAAAAAATAACCTCAGACTCCCATACTGGCTTGTGTCCTACCAGCTAAAAATAAACTTTGCAGAGATAACTCTGGAAGGAGTTCTCTGTCATGCATGTCAAACTGAACATGAGCCAGCAATGCTCCTTGGTAGCAAAGACAGACAAAAGCTTCCTTGGTTTCACTAGATAGAATGCTGACAGAAAGTTGAAGGAAGTGACCTTTACCCTCTTCTTGGCACTGATGTACTAGGACCAGTGCTGGACTTCCCAGAATAAGAGAGATGCTACATACTGGAGTGACTCCAGGGAAGGGCCACAAAGATGATTAAGAAACTGTCCTGAGCACCTGACATAAGAAAAGAAGAGAGTTAGGACCATTCAGCCTGGAGCAGGAAAAGACTCAGGGACAACTGGTTTGTGTATGTAAATAACCTGAGGGCAAGAGTAAAGATGTTAGATTCTTGACAGGCAATGGGCACAAGCTGAAATAGAGGAAATTCCATTTAAAGATAAGAAATGCTTTTTTACTGTGAGTAGTTGAACACTGGAACTGGTTATGGACTCTATACGGGAGAGATTCAAAACCCAGCTGGACATGGCCTTGAACAACCTGCTCTGGCTGACCCTGCACTGAGCAATGAACTAGATGACCTCCAGGGATGCCCTTCTGCCTTAGCTATTCTGTGTGAGTTTGTGATTTAAAGAGAAATTAAATATAGCACACAGTCGTTTAAAAGTAATATTTTAAACTTCCTGTAAAATGGTTAATGAGTCCCATTGAATACATGTGACTAGATACAAGGTTTTTTTATTTAATTTAAATCACTTCTATTGACACTTTGGAAAAGATCAGTAGCTAAGAGTACTTCAGAGTATTTCTTCAATAACATCATCTTGAAGCAGAGGGACCATTCTTTACTCAGAACTATGCAAAGATTTGCTTTTCCCATGTGGTTTCTTTGACCTGTTATTCTTAGAGACAATCACCCTAGATAAAATTTTGTGTTCTGTATTATCACCTCTTGTGACAACTATCAATTTATATGGGACAATTTTCTCAGTATTGCCATGAGGCTGAGGCACGATCATACACATGGTCCCACATGTGTTACTAGAAGCAGGGTCAGAGAATATTATCATGCATGTCCAAACAGCTACCATCTTACTTAACAGCTCAGATGCTTCCTTCCTGTAAAACTAATGCAAATTTTAAAGCCTGATAAAATATATCTTTTCACCTTAAATTTATGAAGAATGTTCTTATTTTTAATGAGCCCTAGTTTACACCAGATTGTGGATCATCCCTTTAATTCTGCCATCACATTACTTGAGCAGAGACAAGTGCTGAAGTGTCATTGTGCTGTGGAAAATCTGACATTCAGATCTGAATGCAAGATGCAGCACTAAGAAAGTGGAAGATGTAGACTCCCAGATAAAGACATTTCTCTGAATTTTAATACACACCTGTATTTATTCTTCCAATCCCTCTGATTCAAACATCACAGTATCTGTTCTGCATCAAATTAAAGTTTTCTTACATTTACAGGCTTCACAGGAAAAGTCAAAAGTAGGTTAGAAGAGAATGTAATGTTGTGTTGTTTTTTTTTCTCCAGTAAAAAGGAGTGGGAGAACCACCTTTAATGATCAGTATGGTAGAATCATAGAATCATAGAATGTCAGGGGCTGGAAGGGACCTCGAAAGATTATCTGGTCCAGCCAGAGCAGGATCGCCTAGAGCAGATCACACTGGAATGCATCCAGAGAGTTCTTGAGTATCTCCAGAGAGGGAGACTCCACAACCTCCCTGGGCAGCTGGTTCCAGTGCTGTCACCCTTGCAGTGAAAAAAATTCCTCCTCAGGTTCACATGGAACCTCCTATACCTCAAATTCCACCCACTGACCCTTGTCCTGTCATTGGGTATCACTGAGAAGAAGCTGGCTTCATCCTCCTGGCACTCACCACTTACGTATTTATAAATATGAATGAGGTCACCCCTTAGTTGTCTCCTCTCCAAGCTAACAGGCCCCAGCTCCCTCAGTCTCTCCTCATACAGAAGATGTTCAACTTCCTTTATCATTTTTGTGGCTTTGTGGTGGACTCTCTCAAGCAGCATCCTGTCCTTCTTGAGCTGGGGGGGGGGGCCCAGAACTGAACGCAGCATTCCAGATGAGGCCTCACCAGGGCAGAATAGAGGGGAAGGAAAACCTCTCTCGACCCACTAACCACGTCCCTTCCAATACACCCCAGAATGGCATTGGCCTTCCTTGCCACAGGAACACACTGCTGGCTAATGATCATCCTTCCATCCACCAGGACTCCCAAGCCCTTCTCCCCTTCACTGCTCTCCAGCAGGTCAATCCCAAACCTATACTGATCCATGGGATTGTTCTTTCTTGGGTGCATGACTCTACACTTGCCTCTGTTGAACTTCATTACATTTCTCCCTGCCCAACTCTGCAGCCTGTCTAAGTCTCTCTGAGTGGTAGCACAATGAATACATTGAATAATCCTGGTCCCAGTACTGACCTCTGAGGAACCCCACTAGTTACAGGCCTCCAGCTAGACTCTGCCCCGTTGACCACAACTCTTTGACTTCTTTCCTTCAACCAATTCCCAATCCACCTCAATACTCCATCACCCAGACCATACCTCCTCAGTTTAGCTGCAAGGATGGTGTGGGAGACAGTGTCAGATGTTTTACTGAAATCAAGGTAAAGCATATCCACCTGGTTAAGTCCTCACAGAAGATTATCAGGTCGCTCAAACATGACTTCCCCATTGTACAACCATGTTGACTGCTCCCAGTGACCTTCTTGTCCTTCATATGGTGAAGCACAGCGCTGAGGATAAGCCACTCCATTATTTTTCTGGGGACAGAGGTGAAGCTGACTTGTCTATAGATACCTGGGTCCTCCTTACCCTTTTTGAAGACTGGAGTGATGTTTACCCTCCTCCAATCTCCAAGCAACTCTCCTGTCCACCACAACTTACCAAAGTTGTTGGAGAGTTGTCTGGCAATGACCTCCGCCAGCTCACTCAGCACTCGCGGGTGCATGCCGTCAGGACCCATGGACTTATGGATGTTCAGTTTACTTAACTTTTCACTAGCTCAGTTCTCACTAACCCAGTCCCCATCAACCAAAGAAGCCTTCTCCTTAATCCTGTCCTCTTCCATGGCCTCTATGGTCTCCTCATGGAGACAAAAGGCATTCAGCAACTCTGCCTTATCCACATCCTCTGTCACCGAGGCACCCATCCCATTCAGCATTGGGTCTATGTTGCCTCTAGTGTTGGTTCTTCCTGCAATATATTTGAAGAAGCCATTTCTGTTGTCTTTGGCTTGCCTTGCAAGATTAAATTCCAAGGAGGCCTTAGCCTACATCCTCTGGCAACCATCTTATACTCCTCCCAGATGGCCAGTCCCTCCTTCCACAATCTGTGGACTTTCTTCTTCCACTTGATTTTGTTCAGCAGCTCCCTACTTAACCATACAGGTCTCCTGACTCCGCTTCTTGATTTCCTACTCACTGGAATGCTCTGATCCTGAGCTTGGAAGCAGTATTTCTTGAATGTTAACCAACTATCATGGGCCCCTTTGCCTTGTAGTACTCTGTCCCATTGAATTTTCCCCAGGTAATTGCTTGAAGTGGCCGAAGTTGGCCCTGCTGAAATCCAGAGTTGTGATACTGCTAGATATCCTGTTCCTACCACTCAGGATCCTGAACTCCACCATCTCATGATCACTGCAACCAAAGCTACCCTCAACCTTCACTGCTTCAACCAGACCCTCCTTGTTGGTATCAGGTCCAGCAGCACTCCTCTCCTAGTTGATTCCTCCACCATTTACATCATGAAGTTATCATTGATGCAGTGGAGGAACCTCCTGGACTGTGGCTGACTAGCCTAGCGGGCCTTCCAGCAAATATCTTGGTCATTAAAATTCCCCATGATTACCAGGGCCTGTGATTGAGAGGCAGCTCCCAGCTGTCTGTAGAAGGCCTCATCAACTTTCTCATCCTGACCAGGTGGCCTGTAATAAACACCCATAACTGTATCAGCCCTGCTAGCCTGCTCCTTGATTCATACCCACAAACTCTAATTCTCCTCATCCTTCCCTGGGCAGAACTCAATACATTCTAGTTGCTTCTTCACATAGAGAGCGACTCCACCACCTCACTTTGTCGACCTGTCTTTCCGAAACAGGACATAGCCATCCATTATGATGTTTCAGTCATCCCACCAGGTCTCTGTAATTGCCACCAGATCATAATCCCCTGAGCACACCTGGACTTCTAACTCCTCCTGTTTCTTCCCCATGCTACGTGCATTGGTGTACAGGCATTTCAGGGATCAAGCTGAGCATGCCGGTTCTACCCTGACAGAGTGGGAGACTCTATGAGTTCAACTACTGAACAATAGAAAAAACAAATTTTAATTACTGGATGGAGAACTTGAGGTTACTGAGACATGCATTATTTGAAACTTGTTTAAATATGGAAGACAAAAAAAATAATAGTTGTTATGTTAAAGAAAGAATAAACAGATATTGAGATTATGCTTGGGCCATGATATGCCAAATCTGGTATTGTATACTAATAAATAATGCAGAGACATCAAACAAATGGAGGAACAGTGAACTGCTATTTGCACTGGCTATTAAAGGATCTTAACAAATCATTAAAAAGCCAACAGTGCCACTTCTCTGGGCAAGTTCCTGCTGCACAAGAAAATTTGTCTGTAGCTAGTACATACTAAAGGGGACATTGTTGGAAAACAATGAGAACTAATTGCTGAAAACCAATTAGTACTAATTGTTAAAACTTGGGAGTCTGGCAAACTGAGGTTTATAGTGTTAGTATGATATATAGAGCCCTTTATTTAAAGTAACTGAAGGAATTGCACACCTTTGCAAAAGATTGCAAGTGAAGAACAGCACATGCTTGCAGTAGTGTTTTCCTGTTGTGGTCATTTGCAGCAATTTGGCATGAGTCAGACCAAGAGGCTCACAATTTGCAAACTGAGATTATTGATCAGTGCATTCCTTTGTCTCGCGGAGCCCTTAATAACAGCTCACCAAATTTCAGTCTAAGGTCAAGAAACCTGAATGATATTAAAGAGGTATTTGCAGGAAGTATGAGATTTGTCTCTTCCCTTAGAGATTCTCCAGTTTGTACAAGCTTCAATCGTGGCGTCTCTCTTGTTTTTGTTAAATATATCATAGTTTTGAAAAAGATATTGTAATACTTAACTTAGAAGGACAGCAAGTATGGCAATTTATAGATGCAGGATCACTCTTTCCTCAGTTGCCATGCAGGTTTTTAAAGACAAAATAAAAGCCTTTATCATACCACACTGTCTGTTAGAATGTGGACATCTTAGGATTAATTTTCATTTATTCCGAGAATTTATGTAGACAGCATATAAGGGTCTACAGACTTAGTTTGTCACTGTGATTAATTATTCCATGTATGTCATTATAATTTCTGAATCTAAACTTGATATGTAATGGCACATATCATCAGTACTTAGAAGTCTACATTTGATATTTAATGGCAGTAATGTCCAGATTTGGGGAACTTAAATTCGGCTCTTAATTCATAAACTTGGCAGTTGTCACTATGATTTGTGGCACCTCGTGATGCCAATTATGAAGAGCTAAACCTTCTCCCTCTGGAAATCCATGCCTGACTACTGTAGCCCATCTCCCTTGTGTTTGTAAGTAACAATTGGAACTGCCTTCACTAGAGTCCTTTATTCACTTAGGGTACATTAGATTAATTCCTCTTTCTATTTTCTTAAATCCTTATCTGTGTTTTTATAAATTATTTTTGGGAATATTAAATTACTGACATAAGGAGTAATATACATTACTATTGTTTACCTAATGACTGAAGATAGCTGTCATTAGGTAAAACCCCATTTACTTAATGGTGCTTTGTTTTTATTTTTATTCTGTATTGTTGCCTAGAAAGTAGCTTTTTTAATTATTATCCTGAAGTGCTTAACATGCATAAAGACAGAAGTGAATGAGGATTCTGGGATGAAACCTATTGATAAATAATACACTTCATAGTTTAGAATTTTCCTTTCAAAGACACTTAGTCTAATGACTATAGGGATCAGGCAAAAAGTGTACTGTAATTTTCCACTGTCTTCTGGTTTGTGTTTTGAACTCTTTTCCTGTGTATAGTGAGCTGTAGGCGGAGGTGACATTGTGTCCAAGACATATATTGTGGTAACGTACATTTTTTAATCTGAGCACTGTGTTTTATTGGTCTCACTTATGGGAAATAGAACAAGAATTGTCTCTAGCAAACAAAGTGTCTGACTCCAAATGAGAATATGAGTGATATGGCCAAGACTCTTACCTGTAAAATAACATAAAATTTAAACATTGAAACAGTTTCCTGCTTTCTTTTCTGAATATTGTTTTCAAATACTGTCCTTCAGATACACTTGATTCAGAAAATACAAAAAACATGATTCAGAAATCACACTCAATATTTATGGTAGAAATCCAGAAACTTTTCCTTTAATATTTAAAAATAAAAAATAATCTATCTTAATAGGAAATATTTTTTAAATCGCACATTCATAGTTATAGATGTTCCATTTGACTTGTTTAGCTTATAATGAGAATGATTGGCACGAAACACTATCATACCTTGTCCATCCTCAAGTAGAGCTTAAGAAACAAAAGTTTAACTGAAAAATTGTTCTCAGTTCCTAAGTAGGAAATGCTTCAGGAGGATTTTTTGTCCATACTCCACAAGCATTGGTACAAGGGTCTGCCTGCATTGTGAACAGTGATGGAGGCAGAAATATTCATGCTACCTCAGTTACCCATGGTGGTTAGAACTGACAATTTCTCTGGCCCAATATTACTTTTTTCTACATTCATTTCAGATTTATAAACACTAAATCCTGTTTACTTTTAAAATGTATTTTGTGATATTTTCAGAAAGTGATGGGACTATGCCTGACATTAAAATTTGGGAAATATGACTGACATTTCTGTGCTATCAGGAAATTATTTTTACAAGACCCTTGAAACGGCAGGTTAGTGGAAAAGGTGCAAAATGAATTTCAGCTATGAATATGCTGATGAATGTTGTTTACAGGTTTGCAAGCTTATCACACATACATGGAGAGATAACTTGAATTTAATATGAATTGTTGAAAACATGCGTGACCTAGTGCATATTAAAGTAAGCAGGAGGATATTGTCAGACTTTTTGCTTCTAGAAGAACATTGTAAAAGATGAGAACTTTACTCCTCTATTTTGGAACTAAGCATGTGTAAGCTTTGCCAATCAATATTACATCCAACTCAGACACTGATGAAATTCCTCCAGAGATTATAATTCCACTTCATAGCTTTTTACCAAATCACGCTTTGTTTACTTCACCCATTTAAGATTTCTAAACAAATCTGTTTTGCCTTCCAGTTTTAGTTTCTGTGCTGAGCACTGCAACAGGGTGGAAGGGATATTGAAACAAAATGAAACAAAAGAAAACAATACAACCCCAACCAAACCAGCAAAATAAAACCAACCAAAAACCAAAACAAAACACAAAGGTACATTACTAAGTGCAGTGATTTGTGGTGTTCTAGAGGAATCCCAACAGTGAGACTGTAGAAAACAAATCCTGAATGTGACTTACTTTTGTTAAAAATATTCTTTCCTAGTGCAAAACCAGGTGTTGGTGTGTAGTTTACCAAAAATATAAATAAAGCTTCATGCAAAATACAATTCACATTTGTTATTCTCAAGAAAAAGAATAGATGCAAAAAACTGTATTTTATAGCATATGTAGGATATTAATTATTAATGTGACCTGAATATATAATATGTTAGTTTGATATAATGACAGATGATGTTAGTCTTTTTGTCTGAAGTCTTATGCTATGAAAATGCAAGAAAGGTTTTCAACATCTTAGTTTCCCAACTTCTAGGAAGGAAAGCCTGAGGCTGTCATTACCACATCATTTGTCACTGTAACAGAAAGAAAATCCTCCTGAGTTAATAGTCATAGAAGGTTTTCGTAGCACAGGTTTTCAGGTATCAGTAAGGAATAAATTCACTATTAACTTAAAGAGATGTGAAGAAATATTCTGAAATATTACTTTGTATATGTTGCAGGAACAGACTGCACTACTCTGTTCATCATCAGAAGAGAGCAAGGAAATATAGTTACATTGGAACCGTGAACTGAGGATAGAATAGTTGAAGTAAAAGTTATGATTCAAAAAAACTGCTCAAATGTTGATATCAAGTGGTTAGGGAAGTTAAATCTCACTAAGAAGCTGTCTTTTAAGCTTTTCTTATAAGTCCTTGTCAGTTAATAGGTTAAATATTACATGGCACGCTTGGAAATGGCTCGGTCTGCATTTCTGCAAACTAAGTCAGAAACTACACAGATTCATAGCAAAATAGCCACCAGAAATGTAAACTCCAAACATTTCTGGAACATGTCAAATGAAAATGGTTTCTAAGAAAATGCTTATAAATTATTTATTTTAAATACATTTTCTATATCCCAAAATCATATTTGAAGTAAACCCAGTGTTAGTAGTCTTTAAATTCTCTATCAGTAGCTTAATTGACAAGGACATAGAAGGACGGACCTACCGTAGAGAGTCCAGCAGAGGGCTACAAAGATGATGAGGAGACTGGAGCGTCTCTCTTAGGAGGAAAGGCTTATAGACTTGGTACTGTCTAGCTTGGAGGAGGGAAGACTGAGAAGAGGGTCTTAAAAATGCTTATCAGTATCTAAAACACAGTGTCTGGGGTTCACCAAGGACAGGATTAAGTTTCAGGTGGTTTGTTTGTTTGTTTTTTTCCTTTACAATCAGCCAGGAGGGGACACAACCAAAACAGCCAGCTGAAGCAGCCAATGGGTATTTGATATCATACTGATGTCATGCCTGCTATATAAGGGAAGGAGTAGCTGGGACAAGGTGTTTTGAGTTTGTGACTGTGGCAAGTTTATTATTGGGGAAGGGACAGTGACAGATGATCAGGCCATCTCTTTGTACTGTTCTATTAAACTCTTTACCTCAGCCTGCAGGGCATTTTGTTTTTTTTTTTTTTTTTTTCCCCTCCTGATTTTCCTTCCCATTCTGCTGGGGGTGGCGATGCAGACAGTTGTGTGAGTGGCAGCGTGGGGCACCACTGACAGCTGGCCCTGAACCACTACAGGCAGGTGTCAAGAGGATGAGGCCAGACTCCTTTCAGTGGTGCCCAGTGATAACAAGGTGCACAGACAAAAACTGCAACACAGAAAGATCCATTTGAACAAAACAAAAAGCTTTCTTTACTTTGCAGCACTGGAACAGGCTACCCAGAGAGGCTGTGAAGTCTCCTTCTCTGAAGATACTTAAAGCCCTCCTGGACGCATTCCTTTGCAACCTGCTCTACGCCTATCTGCATTAGCAGGGGAGTTGGATTAGATGGTCCCTAACATTCTGTGATAGTATTTAATTACTAGACTGCTTTTCTAGCAGTTGGAACACCGAAGTTTTCTTTTGGTTAAAACTTATGTCTCTAGCTTCTGAAAATGTGCTTTATCCAGAGTAGTAAGTTTTTCAAGATGGGTGCTCTCCAAAATAACATTAAAAAGAGGGATCTTAAGACTCACATGCCCTAAAAGAGGTGAAATGGAAATGACTCTTGAGCTCAACAGATATTTCATGTTCATGAGAGGATCTGGATTTCAGTTCTAGATCTTGACTTTACTTGTGTTTCTGCAAATTTAAAATTTATAGAAGTCCAGAAAGTAAATCTTAGAATCAGATCTCTCCTCCTGGTTATTTACTATACTAAGTAGATAGGTAATGTCTTTCCCTCTGGTATGGATCATCTTCCATTCCCTGTGCTTCAGTGTCCCAGGCTGTCGTGGAGGCAGGGAATTAATGTGGGCGAATCAGGATTATAAAAATAGAATTATTCTATTTTCCTGAAAGCCCTGCCCCCAAACTATATACAAAACTAGTTTAGATTTATTTACAGGTTCTAATTTGATTGGGAACTCTTCAGCAGGATGGTATGAACAAATTTAGAGATACAGGAAGCCAGGAAATGCAAAAGGCTAAGCTATAAGCACAGCTGTACCCCACTATCAATCAGGCTGAGCAGAGAATTATGGGACCAGCAGGCTTTACTCACCCAGGTGAAACAGGTATTGGACAATGATCTCTTGCTGGGTTTCTCTGCAGCTCAGCTGCCTTCTGACGCTGCAAGTAATATCCAATAGGCTGGATCCACGCGGCAGGAATCCAAGGTGAGTGGAAAAGCTGCCAAAGTCAGAAGTGTCTCGAAACAAGGCTGCCATAAGGCAGGGATTCGTGGAAGCGAGGCTACCTCGGCAGCGGAGAGCCAAACTGCTCGCATTTAGGGTACGAGAGCAGCTGGGTCCGAGTGCCGCCTGCCACTTTCTCAAAAGGACCCCAGGACTTGCCAAGCTTGCAAGTTTGCACAAAACGGTGCAAAAGTGGGGAGAGGCGTCCAGAGGCAGGGACGGTGCAAACCCGAGAGCCGTGCGAAAAGGTAGGAGCCGTCCAAAAGCGAGGACGGTCCCAAACGGGAGCTCTGTCAAGGCAGGAGGCTCTTAAGGCGGGAACTCTTCTGAGGCAGGCGCCTCGCGCCCTCTCCCTTGCTCTATCGATGCTGTTCCAGACCAAGTGTCCATTTGCCATTCACACTGGGCGTGCAGACCCAGCCAGGCACCAGCCCCATTCCCAGAGCGGGCTGCCACACGGCTCAGCACACCTGTGGGAAAGGCCCCTGCTGATGATTCCCCCTCAAGCCCGCAGAGCAGTGAAAGCAGTTTTCGGGCCGCCTTCTCCTCATTCAAACCCGCGGGAGGGGAGAAGAAAGGAATTTGGAGTGCTCCAGAACATAGCCTCACAAGAGCAGTTGCGTGTTTTTTTCCCAGAAAGTCCAAGATGTTCGTTTTTTGGGGCAAAAGGAGGAAGACAGTAGTAGGTAGTAGTGCTGCAGTTCTGGCAGCTTTTTGATTCTTCTTCCTGAGTTGTTACCTCCCAATTCTGTTCATAGTGGTGTGCATGCAGCCAGCTACAGTGAAGGAGAGAAACAAGTGAGCTCCTTAGTTCAGCTATACTGAGTAACAGGGGAATGTAAACCCAAGTATTGAATCAAATTTACAGGGGTATCACAGCCTCCAGAGTTATTCTGGTAAATCTGTGCATCATATACCCTCTCTGGATGCCTAACCCTAGGTTCCACTGACCTCCAGGCACTTAAAATCCCGTTTGTTGCAGCTACCTAAATCTTGATCAATTGAAGAGCAGCTACCAACACTATGTAGTTATGACTACAGCTACAGTCTTCTGAGACCTTAGGGAGGTGTTCTGGTAAGTAGGTTACTCAATTTATTAATATTGTGTTTTGAAGTCTATATTTTAATTTCTGCATGACCACATCTTGATTTTGTATAGGAGTTACACACCTTAAATTTTTCATGCAGTAGATGGAATTGTTTCCCTTTGATGAGTATGTGAAGAGTATAGCTGTCCTGGATTTGTCAGGAAACTGATTCAGAGGAAATACTATGCAGCCACTGCCAATTTGAAAGATCCTAGTGTCAAGCAAGAAAGAGTTAATATAGACTTAAATATATCTGAAAGCAAACACACTTAATGATAATGACAAGTACTTATGCAAATTAACTGCTAATACTCATCCAGCCAGAGGTGATTAAGCCTTTCAGACCAACTGGAGATTTCAGCCAGCAGGGACTAAGTGGAAGCTGGTAAAAGATGAAGGCTTAAATAACTTCAGGGTTTATAGCTCTAGTGCTGCACTTAAGCTACATTTCCTGAATTATCCTTTCTTTCATGCCCCTTCCCTTTCCGCAAGAAGGAGGTCACAGCTTCAGTTACCTTGTAAATCTTTTAACCTATACATTTTAAGGCCTGTAAGAGCACAGTAACCTATCCCAGAGTGATATGCTGGTATTAAATAGACTGGAATAATGAGTAGACCTAAGGGATTGCCTAGGCTGATACTTAATTATGTAGACTAGGATCAAGGGAGAAAATGGAGGAATTACATCTGTCTCTAACTCCTGTAGTGCATGTCCATGGAAGATAGTTATTGATATATTTTCTTCAAAACCCTTGATTTGATGAAATAAAGTATTAATAGCCATGAGTGAAGTTTAGGTCTAAATAAAATGGTAAAAACAGATCTTCAAGAAAAGTGAACTACCCGACCTGAAGCAGAAAAGTAAAATCATTAGTTACTGAACTGGTGTTAAAATAGTTCCTTTTTTATTCCAAATACTTAGCGTATCATTTTTATGTGGTGTTATTGGAAGGCAATGAGGTTTCAAATGGGTAATTTTTCCTTTGGCCTGAAATTCATTGGTTGGGAAAAAAAAAAAACAAAACCAAAAACCTGCCTTTCCCTGAAATGTAAGGTGCAACGATATCTATAAAGCAAAACAACACATAAGTAGAGGAGGTTGGTCTAAGAAAAGAGGTGAGATATTTTTGCAGACATGGAAGATAAAATCCGTTTGTAACACACACACACACATCCTTCTCAGATACATATGTGTCTATATGCACAAAGATATGTGCATTATCACAGGTCATCCAAGTTATATTCTTCTAATAAGGGTTATTTTACTGAATATATTTTTCAGTCAGGCAGAAGTTGTGTGTTTGATAAATACAGTTAATTAAAAACAAACCATTTGCTCAGAATTATTATTATCTGTTTTGGGCAGTTGTGGTTAGTATTTCAGGAAAAAAAAAAAAAGTAGCTATGGAGGCTTATGACTCAAGAGCTTCAGGAAAAAGCCAGTAGTTAACAGGTGTTATCAATCACTCCTCAATCTGGTCTTCATAACTGGGAGAAGAGGATCCAGCTGTCTGAGGTTTTCTGATTAAAAATTCCTTCTTAATCATCTCCCGGTCTTTTCCTTGTGCCCACACATGTCCTGTGCTTTTCTGTGGGTTTGGGGAAATGAGTGGATTAGTTGTATCATGCTTCTGAGTCAGTAAGTTAATTAAAGGCTGCATGTATAAAATGGAACAATGAATTATTTAGTGGATAACAAACATGATCTAAAATTCCATCTACTCACATTTCAAGTCAGTTTTTAGTTTCAGAATTCATATTCAAAACCTACTTTTTTTTGCATATTGCTAGAAGTAATGTTTGCAAACAACATGTCTGCTAAAGCGTCAACTGGAAGTCTCTTGAGCGCTTTGTAGCTTTACATTTGTTTCCTTTCCTTCCTATTCCCTGTTCCCAGTGAAATTACAGACAGTAATAGGAACATAGAAAATAGTTTGTCTGAAATTAACACCAAATATAATGGGAAGTACGGATTTAGACCCAAATTGCGTGTCTTGTCTTGTTTGGAGAATCTTTGTTCAGATTTTGCTATGACTTTGTTGAGAGACACCTGAAACTTCAGAGTTCAAAACTTCCTGAATGAAGATCTGGGTTTACCAGCACAAAATACACATTCATGTGCCTGATTTTCATACATCTAATTAACACAACTTGCTTTTTGTGTGTATATGAAGAACCCTATAGGAGAAATATTTCTAGTAATTTTACAGGAAATTTTGCAATCCCATGGCAAGCCGAGACAGAATATTTCTGTGCAAATGGATTGTATTTTTTGCCATTTAAAAAACCCTATTGTCTGCCTTTACTGTAACAGATACTTTCTACACCTTCATCATCACTTTCAGTATGGAAAGCCTTGTAAATCAGCAAGACCAATTGTCAGCAGTGCATTTGACTTATGGTGTCCTAATTGGAAACAACTCCAGAACGTTTCTTTTATTTAGAGCCAAAACAGGCCGTTGATCTATTGTTCATAATGGCTGGCATCAATTTGGCATAGAAGAATGAAATATCTACTTTCCAAATCTAGTTTATGCAACATAGTATTTATTTTAATAACTGAAATCAGTGTAAATATTTATAAAGTATCTGCCTGATGTAAGCACTAAACTTCTGCAGATTTTCAGTGAGGACTGGAACTGAGCACTCTTTGACTGAAAAGGGGACCTGCTGCGCCACAGATGCTGACGTTTACCCCCTGTGCAAATAGGTTCCAAATCAAAGACTTAGATACTGTATAGTCTTCTCATGAGAATCAAGATTGACCAGATGCAGATAATTTTAAAAAATATAGAGATAAATATAAATTATTAAACTCTCTCTGTATATAAAAGAAACACATCAGGCACTAGTTTCTAAGACCATACTGACTTTTTCTAAGCTTTTGGTAAGGAGATTCTGGAGAGGCTCTGCCCTCAGATGGGAGCTGTAGCTGGCAAGTAGCAGGTCAGGCACTCCAAGGCTGGTGTTTTATGCTGCCCGTGTCCCAGAGAGGTATTCTGGAGTTAAGAATTTCTCAACTCTTTGTGTTCAAATTCTCATTCTAATCTCAGTGTGGGGCACCAAACAATCATTTATGAAATGTGCTCTGTAACAGCTGTAAATCTTCCACGTGCAAATTTGGAACCTACCTTTGCATTCTTTAGCTATTAGTCAAAAATCCTGAACTGCCAAAGACTGGGAAGACCACAACAATTTTTCCTGTTGCCCATAAATTTGTCTAAGGATAGAGACTCAAAGTTTTGCCAGGCTTTAAGAGGTCTGGCTTTGTGAATGCTCTAAGTTTCTACATCCAAAAGCTTTGCTGCTTTAAAAAAACTTAAACTCTGAACTCACTTCTCACTTGTGAAACTTTCTGACTCAATCCTACCTGAGAATGGCAAAAGACTGCAGAGCTCTCTGTGGTCATCCTCAGCACACTCGGATTTGAAAAGAGACTAAAAAGCAGGGTTACACCTGGAAAGCAGCTTAGCAGCAGGTTTTTCTTGTTTTTTTGCTTTTTTGGTGTGTTTGGTTTTTGTTTTGTGTATTCTTTTTGGGTTTTTGTTTCATTGATTTTATTTGGTGGTTTTTGTGATGCATGTGTAGATTCCTTGACGGATTTTGCACAATAGCTTGCATCATCATTTTCTGTTGTGATGTAAGTGCCGTTTACTTAAAAGTCTGAGGCTCTGAGAGATAAAATGTACTCCTACAGTTCATAGCACTTCCATTTAATGGAAACAGTCCTCTTAGTATTCTTAAACATTTAAATGTATCATATCCTTTTCAGTATGTGCTTGATCTTGTCTTATGGTCCTGATGTGCATCAGTTCTTAGAGACAAAAAAAAAAAAAAAATCTACCGAACAAGGAATCAATCTCATTTTTTCTGCTCAGATCTAAGAAGTTTCAATAAACAGAGAGCACAGAAACACATGAGTAAAATGCATACTCCATAGCCATACAGTCCTTTTCCTAAACAAAGCAGAGACAGAAACATTCCTTTTGGAAGAGAAAGGTAAATATTCTGCTAACCAGCAAACAAAAATGTGGCTATCACACTGATAAGTTCAACATTATAAAATTTATCCAACTCTATAGCTATTCAACAGAATATAACTGTGCACAGATTGAGGAAAGGTCAGAAGTCTTAACTGATTACTGTATTTTTGCAGAAGCAACATTATGCCTAAAAGGTGCATATTTGTAGGTTATTAAGGGCTTAGCCCCCTTCCCACTCCTCTTTAGTACTGTGAGAGTCTACACTGTATTGCACTGGTGGCATTAGTTGTGTATTTGATATAAATGCATGTAGAGTATATACTGCTTCTATGCTTAGGCATGGATATAAACCGTACATCCGGGTTCAAAGCAGAACTCCGTACCTGGTGAGGTTTGCATTGTTATTATAACTTTTCTACAAGGCAGCTGGTAAAATATGATTCAGCGCTCCACTTTTAATTCCAAATGATAGTGCCATGTGAATTTACATGCATGTTCTTTCTCTAGCCTATGAATGGTATCCCAACTTGGAGAGAAAATGATAGAATTTTATATCTCTGTTATTTGACAGTGAAGCATAAGGAAGATATATAATGTCCTTTTCAGTGTGGTGGTATTACTTTCCTTCCAATATTTTCTCTGCTAAACACTTGTAGAACTGGCCATGTTTGTCTAAATAAGTAATTATTTATTATTTACCTAGATTCTGGCTTTTATTTTTTGTGATCAACTCACATCGATTCTTTTAGCCGTCTTACAACAATTTGAAGCCATCTGACTAATGATTGTAAGCATAAAAATCCCATATTCTTTTAAATTATCTAAGTTTATTCAAGCTTCTGTAATCGCAGAATCACACAATGTCAGGTGCTGGAAGGGACCTTGAAAGCTCATCCAATCCAACCCCCCTGCCAGAGCAGGATCTCCTATACCAGATCACACAGGAACACATCCAGGTGGGTTTTGAATATCTCCATAGAGGGAGACTTCACAACCTCCCTGGGCAGCCTGTGCCAGCGTTCTGTCAGTCTCACAGTGAAATAAGTAATAAGAGAAACTAGTTCATAAGTAATGAATATTTGAATCTCCAGCCTTTTTTTTTTTTTTAATAACAATTTATGTGCCTCATCATGTAGGAAAAATGAGTGTAGGCTGAGTCAGACTTTCATAAGGTGTAGTTTTTGTTAGCTTTCATTCCTCCAGAGGAAGTGTCTGGGGAAAATGGATAATTACAATGCCAATTTTTATTATCAAAATAATGTGCAAAATTTATGACCTGATAAATCTGTCCTTGGATGGAGATTCTCATTTTGATAATCCCCCTAAAATGAGTAATAAAGCACCTCTGATAGTAATAAACCATTTTTTCTTTGACATTTCATGATAAATGTAACAACAAATAAAAAAGGAACTTCAAAGACTGCGTACTTCAAAAGCTCTATAAAGTCCATTTGAATAAAATCTACTACTTTAATAAAAGTGGTGTTGAAAATGTCATGAATTAAATTAACGGTCTACAACTCTTTGCTTCATATTGTCTGTATTTTAATCATAATTTATTCTTCAGCACATCCTCCATGTTGTTGATTGAAGGAAATATTAAATCCAGCTGAGCTTGAAGCAATTTTAAAAGGAACGAATGAATATAATTATAAATGTTAATAGTCCTGAATCTGCTTTTTTATTTGCTGCTGTCACATAGCAGATCAGTGAGCTTTGCTTTTTATAACTGTCATTAATCTTTCACAAAGATTCAAAAAATATCCATACTTTATTTCAGTTGTCATAGCCTTATTTTAGTGTTTATATTGTTCCAGGAAAGTGAACCACTTATGCTAAATAAGAAGTATGGTAACTGGTATAGATAAGGCTTCTCAAGAATTGTGCAACAGAAGAATACTTCTTGAGTACTTCTTTAAAGTACAGAAGTTCACTAGAATGATTTATATGTTTTTAATGAAAATTTTTTTTATAGTGTGGTTATATTTTCATTGCAAAAATTATATTATCTTTGCAATTTTGCTGCTTATATCCTTAAAGAAGTTAATGAGCACAACTGATCTGGTTTGCATACTTTGTCTACTGACTAATGTGCCACATGTAGGACTAGAAGCAAAATGGGAAGTGTCCTTTTCCTTAATCTTTACCACTGCAAATACAGAATGTAGGTAACAGTTTGAATAAAACTATCAGATCTTCAAATCATATTTCTCTATCCTTATGGATCTAGTCTTCTGTGAATGAAAACTTCATTTAGGAGTAAACCCTTACCCTGAGGAGCAAGAGGTCATGTGGTATGTAGGAGTTGTGTAAGACCCCAGAGATTACAACCAAGTTCTTTTCTTTCTTTTTGTGAATTTATACTTCTTTCTGTACTCCCGCACTGTGAAGAAATTTCCTAGAAGTGGTAACACTTGGGGTTTATAGTTATTGCAGAAAGGCTCTTGCTTTGACTTGCTCCTATAGAAACCAAAGTCACTGCTAAATCTTGTGTACCCTGTTGGAGTGCTGTAAGTGAATGGGTCCTAATTAAGTAAAAACATTGCATTTGGGAGAAGCAGAGGTAATCCTAAACTGACCAACTAGGTATTCCATTCCATATATGTCATAATCAATAGAAAGCTGAGGGATGACAAGGGTGAAGCTCTCTTCTGCAGCCAGCATCCAAGGAGGACTTCAGTCTTCTACCCTTGATCCCAATACATGAGTTCCTGAATCCAGTTCCTGTCTGCCTCTGAGTCCAGCCTGGACTCTCTGGAATTTGATACTGGATTTTTATATATTTGTCTATATTTTGTTATTTTCTGATTAGTTATAGTTGTATGCAGTGGCTCCCTTCCTATTCTGGTAAGGGAGAAGGGTTAATAAAAAAACATCTGTCATTCATTTATTGCCCAGCTTTAACCTGTGACAGGTGACTGTGAATCAAAGGGTTGATATGAATCAGAACCATACATGTAAGGTCCGTTCGTGTAGATATCCTGATCACCAAAGATTTGACTTTCCTTCCAATCTGTGAAGGTCTTGTTTTGTGTTCTGGGTTGTTCTCACACTGTATTGCAGTGTCGAAGCTCATGGAAACAGCTCTGAAGTGAGTTCTGCTGTCTGGCAGCGTTGTCCGCAGAAGAGGCTGAAAAATTTGCCCTGTGAAGCACCCTGCCTTAATGACACGTTACTAGCGCTAGTCTGCTTACAGATGCCAGAGTTGTCAAATGATACCAAAAATAAAAGACAAGACTTTGTCTCTTTTCACCCTCAGTTATGGCTAACATTAGCTTTCCACCAAGAAACCATTGCCCTTTCTGGATGCTCACATGTAGCAAACACCATATATCATCTTCTCATACTTTCTCTTGATACTGTTAACCCTGTTTCCCAAAGACTGAGTTTTATTCTCCCAGTCAGAATTCAGTCCCTCCTCTCTATCTTTGGTCAGGTTCTGTAGACTTGGATTTTGATTCCAATTTTAGAGAAGGACAAAAATCTGTAAAAATTTGTGTTTTGAAATTCAGCATATTCACATATATCAGTGTAGGGGAGAAAAATAAAAGTACCTTAAAAAAATGCATTTCTGAAAGAAAGCATCTGAGCAGAGCCATCCGAACCCAGTGAAATGGCCTGATAGTGGGAGTGTTTGTTCACTGGTCACTCGGAAAAAAGAGTGCATGAGTGCTCAGCCTGTGAAGGGTGACCCTTTCCTTTGAGTGAGCTCCACCAGGACATAGGGGAGAATGACAGCTGGACAAGTAGAGAGTTGAAGTGACAACTTCGGTTTCTTGACCAAAGTCAGGGAACCACCAGAACTGACTCACTGAAACAGTAAGATTTTCTGTTGCAAGTCAAAACCAGATTTGCTGATGCTTTTGCAAGTGCTGCCACATGACTTTCTGGACTCGCAGTGCCACTGACTGAGCTTACTAGACCATATGAGAGATGTGCATTATACTCCTTTATATGCCTACCATACTAAAAAGGCAAATTCTTGTTTTGTTTTGTTTGTGTGGGATGGACAAGGCTGAGTAGATACGGAATCAGTCTTAGGATCATTATATATCAATATTATTCATAATCTTCCTCCCACCCAATGTGTCCTGTTGTATTTGTTTCTTGAATGTCATCCCTGTTACTGATGGTGTTTGACTGTGTCAAGTCTTAATTTGATCGATGGTGATAAAAAGTGAAAGAAAACATCAATTGCATAAGAATGCTATGTTACACTTCTTCAAAACTAGTCCTGTGTTATTTTTCAACAGTAGATGCATTTTGTCACTAACACTGACCTCGTAATTCATCCACTGGGGAGCTACATAATACAACAGCATCCTTTGAGATTGCAATTATTACTGAAGTAATATTGGAAAGATATTTATCCATGAACATTTATGCTAAGTAGATTGATGTTATTTGCCTTCTCCAAGAAACTGGTATTTTAACATAGTATTCCTCTGCTGTATTTCAGTTAATAATACAAACTTGACACAGATTTCTGCAGAGGTTGTATTCAGCAACAAAAGTTCCTTTAAGAAAGCCCAACCATGTAAATGTAGTAACTGGATCCTTGTCTTTGAGCTACAGAGTAGCAGTATACCAATGCCTGAACGTTTCTTTGAGATCACACTGGTTTCTTCTTGGGGTAGCTGAAAACAGTCAAGAAACATAAAGTCAAAGAGGGAATAACAATTCCGGAAACTGATCCTGTATGTTACCAAATAACCTTTCCTAGACTATGTGACTCCTTTAAATTAGCATGGTCAGATGTGAACATAAAGGTGCCCAGGCTTTTCTAGTATCACTGACAACTTATATCAAGGTTTGTAACATTACAGGTACCCTTTTTGTCTGTGAACTCAGTCAGTACTAAATACTGCTTTGTCTGCCATTTGAAAAGCCTGTCAGCCTTTTTGTTTAACCTTAACTCTTCTCTAAATATATTCTGGATGAGATGCAGGGGTGAAGAATGGAGTGCAGGGTGATGGTTTGCCATATGGATACATACACCATAAGGAAGTTTCAAGTTCTTGAGAAAGTTTGTGACAAATGTCTTAACCAATATCCCTCACAAAAGCTTCAAAACATGATTACCTAAGGAGAACCCTTCAATTTAGGTACTATCAATGCCATACATATTGTAATTTTGGGGTGGGGGTTTNTTTTTGTTTTTTTTTCCCTAAGGTGTTGTCTCAGTTATGATTTTTTTTTTTGGTAACATTTTGTCTCCACAAATTTATCATAATTATATTTTACATGAAGCATAGGCTCTTAAATGACAAAGGGCTAGTAAAAGCAATTCCGATTCATGTTTTAACATGGTTTATTTTACATTTACACTTCTATTTATAAATGAAAGGATCATTTATGTGAAAATTAAAATATTTTGTACAGAAGCTTCAAGTTAATGATGTTACTAAACGGAATGATGTTTTGTTTAATTCTACTTAATCTTATTCTGCCAGCATCATTTTGGTTTTGATGCTCCTTTAAAATATCATTTGGGTAGACACCAAAATGTGCTTTTAAAAAGTAGGGGAATCCTTTTAATAGGTACTTACATAATTCAGAGTTTTGTATACTGACTGACATTTTATAAAGAAGAAAGGAATTGTGAAGAGTACTGGGCCTGGGCCTGTTCCATATCTTTATTGTTTGTTATCTTTATTGATGATCTGGACGAGGGGATTGAGTCCATCATCAGTAAGTTTGCAAATGACACCAAGTTAGGAGCAGATGTTGATCTGTTGGAGGATAGGAGGGCTCTGCAGAGGGACCTGGGCAGGCTGGGTGGGTGGACAGAGGACAGTGGGATGAGATTTTAACAAGGCTAAGTGCAGGGTTCTACACTTTGGCCACGACAACCCTAAGCAGACCTGGGGATACCGGTGTATAATAGATGAACATGAGGCAGCAGTGTCCCCAGGTGGGCAGGAGAGCCAATGGCATCCTANGCTGGGGGTGTGCAGCCTGGAAAAGAGGAGGCTCAGGGGTGACCTGATTGCTGTCTGCAACTACCTGAAGGGAGATTGTAGCCAGGTGGGGGTTGGTCTTTTCTCCCAGGCATCCAGCAACAGGAGGGGACACAGTCTCAAGTTGTGCTGGGGAGATATAGGCTGGATATTAGGAGGAAGTTCTTGCCAGAGAGAGTGATTGGCATTGGAATGGGCTGCCCGGAGAGGTGATGGAGTCACCATCCCTGGAGGTGTTCAAGAAAAGCCTGGATGGGGTACTTAGTGCCATGGTCTAGTTGATTGGCTAGAAGTGGGTGATAAGCTAGACTAGATGATCTTGGAGGTCTCTTCCAACCTGGTTGATTCTATGAATGTTTAAAATTAAGTGTATTTTAGATCACTGATATTAGTTCTTTAAGTTTGAAATTTTTTGCTCTGTGTACTTACTTTTTATGGGCTCTGAATGGAGAGGAAATGAGAAGAAATATATATATATTCCTTCATTTACAATTTAAAAAGAGATATGTGCCAAGGACACAAATAAGGGGGAAAGAGTGACGTGTATGAAACCAAAGAATCCAGAAAAGGAGCAATTACAGTTGATGAAAATTTGAAAAGGAAGTGAATTCATTAATCTCAAATTATTGCAGATAGGCATATCTTGATTTTTGAGGATATTGCTATTTTAAGGACTGTTGAACTCTTAAGTGACATAAAATTACTTACTGTGCTTAAATTAAAATAGAAAATTTTACTCTACTTCTCTCATGTTGCTGAAATGTTATGAGGAGAAATCCTAGCCTGAAATGATGTAAATTGTGTGCAATTAAGCAAAACCAAGAATGTCTCAAATTCAAGTTTTTAAAAGAGGAATAGCCTAATCATGAACCAGATGAATACTGTGTATTGATCCATCTCGCATGATGTGCAGCAGAGCTGGAATGTATTACTGTCAGACAGCACCAGTTCACTTCCCAACATGGGTCTTAAAATAATGTTAACTGTACTTAACTAATGTATAACATCATTTGTGTGAATGTTCTGCCTGTGAGTAAATGTCTATCTAACTATAATAACTAAAACTTCCATAGCTTAGGACTGTGTTGTCCCTATTGTCTTTACTTAGCTGGGAAAATTGATATAAAAATATTGCCTTCTAAGTGATAGTAAATACCTCCCCCAATTTCTATACCACAGCCTATCAAGGTTCTTTCAAATGGCGAAGTCTTAGTTATTTTAGACAGAAATAACATTCTCAATATAATGTGGTTTTTGGTATTAACTATTCTAGACTTTTAATAATTTTAAAACTAGAAAGACAATAACAATAAAACATTAAATCTTCTTAGGCTGTACAGTGTTTGATAATTGATGGAAAACAGAAATAGGCACGAAAATTATATAAGTGGAAGGGGAGCAAGGGGAATGAACACAAAAGTGACCTGCAGGAGCAGGAGATGGGCTCTGATGGTTCCCAGGAACTTCCATGCCTGCACTGCTGGGTGTCCTCCCACACATGCTTTAGAGCTGTACAGCTACACAGCGATTTTTATATGGAGATAAACTTCTCTGAGTTCTGTAGGAGATCACAGTAAACAGCTGAAGGGATGGCTAACACACCTTCAAGGATTTACAACTTTATATAAAGGAAAAAACAGAGAAGCAGAGTGCACTAAAGAAGTCTGGTACAACATATTGTATACATGATGAGTGGATGTACAGTGTGCTGATTTACATTAGTATATCACTTATTGGAATTTTACACTTCCAAGCTGAAGTTTCAGTGAGAAAATGAAACTGATAAAGATGTGTATTAGAAATCTAAGGATTCATTTGGTGCACAAGAGAGGTAAAATTCATGCTTCTATCACTTAAGTAGATTTTTTTCCACCCTCTGTTATCTAAAATAATGACTTGTTGGGGTTTTATGTTTGTTTTTCTAAATAAATTCCTATGTAACAACTTACAGAAGCAAACCCACACTGAAGTTAAGACTTTTTTTTTTTTTTTTTTTTTTTCCCTTTTCAAAAATAAAGCCCCAGGGACTATAATTTCAGCTTCATTTTTTGTGTTCTAAACTTAACTCAGGGCACTATGGCTATGTGTATATTGCTAAGTAAGAAGAAATAGAAAAAAATCCTAATCCAACTGCTGAACATACTTCCTGGTTTGTATTGATGCTGCCAAAAACTAAGCTTTGTTAAAATACCTTCCCCTAAAAATACTTGATTTGGACAGAAAGGGCTTAAGTGACCCAAACAGGGCTAGTTGGTCATTTAACCAATACAGACAATCAGGGACTCCAGTCTCAGCTTCAGCACCCAGCTGGGTTTTTTTGTTGTTATTGTTGGTTTGTTTGGTTTTTGTTTGTTTGTTTGTTTTGTTTGGGGTTTTGGGGTATTTTTTGCGGTATAGACAGCAAGCACAATTTTACCTGCTGTGCTCTGTGCTGTGGATGTTGTACCAACATGTAATGGAAGGTTTGCAGTCCCTTAAATGTGATGGTATTTCTGAACAATTGTTCTTTCTAACAGGTGGTGACCGAATTTTTCACAGGAATTGAATGCCTGTTTAGGTGGCTTAGGTCAAGAACAAATGTTGTAGAGAATGGTCTATGAAATAATCTTGCACATAGGCAAAATGTGATGTGGGTATGGCTCTGCTACACACTCTCCCTTACTCAAAAGTTGTATGACTTTTTTGGAGGGGAGACCTGGCACATAGGAAGCATATCAAAAGACAAAAACCGTTGTGTGTTTCTCAAGTGGAGAGCAGGCGTAAAGATAAGTGTAAAAAATAAACTCAAAGGCAATTTTAGATTTCTTTTACTTTGTGATAGTCACCTTGTGGTTTTAGGTTGGTTTCTTTTTGATGTATTATTTAACGTTGGCTGGACATCAAAGTTCCTTTTGATTTTTTTGTGATTTTTTTTTTGTTAAATTCTGCAAGAACGTTAAAACCTGAGACCATTTACTTAGCTTTAAAATTTAATTCTTCATAACCCCATGCAAACCCTGACCATGTAAGATCTGTAGCAGAGAGAACTCTTTGTTGCCATTTGAGTAGATTTTTACCAGGTATAGTCAGGCATAAAGCTTAGGTCCTCAGAGTCATGTTCTGATGGTAGCTTTGTCTTCCCACTCTCTACATCAAGGTATTGCATTCCTAACCACATGCTTGGAATTGCAGTTTTAGCAAATGTAAAGCACTTTAAAGTTTTTTACAATCTATACTTATTTATATCGAATTACCAGGTTAGTGTTCCACTGTTCCCTTACATAATGGTTTTTTGGGTTGTTTATTTTTTTGTTTCAACTTTTTATAAACGAGTTCATGTTTACTACTGCTTACACCTACTGAGTCATGATCCATACGTTCTCATGGATGAAAGGAAGGAAAAGGGTGTCAGATCTCATAAGGAGTTGGCTGACCGTAATAGCGGGATTGTGTGATGTGACCTGATAATCAGCCAAGCAGATTTTGTGCAAATGCAGCCCTTTGAACTTGTAACAAACTCACCACCACAAAAAAAAAAAAAAAAAAAAATCCAAACCAACAAACACAAAAACACCCCAGAACTTTTTTTTTTCAAATCCCCTAGACCTTTCTGTTAACAGAACAGCTAATCTGCTTTTTTTTTCTGTGTTCTATTTGACACAGAAAACTTCTCCCCCAAACCTAGTGTGCTCTGTTCTCCTGTTAGAAATACAATAGATCTGCTTTCTTTTACAAATGACACGACTAATCAGATTCTGAGGGGAAAAAATTGAGACAGCTAACACATATTCATTACTGTGAGTGTTGTGCAGGCTGCAGTTTTTTCCTCACAAGATTGATTAATTAAATATTTATGAAAGAGAAACACCTGGCATACTTCCATAAACAAATAGGTCTCCTGTGGGTTTGCAACAGCTGAGGAGAGTTTTGAGGGGCCATAGGGATCTCAGGGTAAAGACTTCCTCACAGCTTGAGATCTTACACATTGCTTTCTCATAAATATGCACCAACGCACAAATAATTCCTGTTTGGAAGACAGAAAGTGAAATATCAACAGATGAAATCCAAAAGACAGACAAAGAGAAAAGTAAAGATTAAGCAGAAAAGAAGTACTATATGTGGGGAAAATGAGTCCTTTTTGTTTATCTAAAGAAGGGCTGTTGCTAAGGAGGCTCAGAAAAGGGGGGAGTGCCTTTTAAATATTTGTCTGGGGCTGCTAGTTAAATAGTGAAAGCCTTAGACTGAAGAGATCTGTTGAAATCTAAGGGCAAGGGTTAAGAAATTATGCAAGACACCTAAAAGTGGGAAATTAATTCTCTTCAGTATTTCAGCTGCTCTTCCAGATGGATCTACTTTATAGATACTTCCCTGTGCTCTCCATCTTCAGTGGAATGTTTTTACTGGTATGTCACTACTTTAAAAACAAAAAAAAAATATGCCACTGACTTCAGCTACAATTTAGCTGGCATGATTGCTTTTATCGACCACTGCTTTACTGTGACCAGTTTCCTACAACTGTTTTAGTTCTGGAGAGTGGAAGTAATGTAGCTGTTAGTGTCAAATTCTTATGCAATATCATTTACATGTGCTTACATCCCATGTGCTTTCTGTATGTTGGATTGTAGTTCATCATACCTCAGCTATGATTTTTTTTTTTTTTTTGTTGCTGTTGTTGGGAGACCTTAGAAACTGCAGTGAAACTCAGAAGTTTAAGGTTCAGCCTGTCTGGGAAATGATCAAGATGTATTAATTGTATTGTGTTTCAGAGGCCAACCTCTAAAATAATTAGTTGTTCTGGTGAGGATTTCTGATATTGATCAAATGTTAATGTATTTCTCAAGTGTTGATACAGCAAAATATATAGGTTCACAAATCTTTCAAACACAGTTGTTGGTTTTGTTTTAATAAAATTTTGGGTTTCATTTTTACCAAAGCTGGACAAATATTAAAAAAAAACCCACACCTTCTTTGTTATTTGCCATTTTAAAAGTCTTAATCAGAATATCTTTAGAAAAGAAAAAAGGTTCAAATGGTTAATCATTAAAGTAATACAGATCAAGCTTTGGGTTTGGTGGTTTGGGTTTTGGGTTTTTTTGTTTGTTTGGTTGGTTTTGGTTTGGTTTTTTTTTAATTATTATTTTTTTGGTGGGGTTTTCAGATGAGATTTTCCTCCAGTCAGTATATTATGTTTGAATGGAGCATTTCAGAGCCGTGAATTGTATTAAGGATTAAAACTAAGAGGATCATAAACATGTTTTATTTAGGAAAGGAAAATGTGAAGGTTTCTTGTTGAAGTTCTGCAATCAAAACTGGTTTCTAGTGGTAAAGTCCGGTGATGTGTATAATAATGTGAAGACAAAGCAGTATTTGCTTTGGTACTAAGAGGAATGACTTTTTAGTATATGAGGTAGTGACAGGACTAGGGGGAATGGAGCAAAGCTGGAGGTGGGTAGATTCAGACTGGACGTGAGGAGGCAGCTCTTCACCATGAAAGTGGTGAGACCCGCTAATGGGTTGCCCGATGAGATGGTTGAGGCCCCATCCCTGGAGGTGTTTAAGGCCAGACTGGATGAGGCTCTGACCAGCCTGATAGGGTAGGGTGTCACTGCCCATGGCAGGGGGATTGGAACTAGATGATCCTTGTGGTCCCTCCCAACTATGATTGATTCTACGATTCTGTGGTAAGTGTAGGTGATATGTTGCATTCTTGGTAACCTTCATAAGGTGAAATGGTTTTCTTGCTAATCCTGTGGAATTTGGTCAAAAGCTAATGAAATAAATTATATATTAAAAATTATATATAATTATCTATTTTATTAACTATATAAAATATTTTTTCATGATCAGAGATTAGGTTTTTCATGCTTATGCATACTTTCACTGTATGGGGGAGATAACCTTGAGGAAGGTTTACTGTACGGAATGAAGAATCACTTTTTACATGCAAACACTTTTTTGTCATGTTAATAGATTTTTTTTTTTTAATTAGTTTCACTCTTTTTTTCCCCCTCCCATATATAGTAAGTGTTTAATAGGCAGTATATCTCAATATAATACATTTTCAAAGGTGGTTACAAAGACACATTTAATCTGGAGTAGACTTCTTATGTACCTGCAGTTTCCTTTAGCTTGTGCCAGGCATTGATAATAACGGCATAACGCATCCCAGGTTTAACCTGTTTCTTTAATGAAAGTAAAAATCTAAGGTCACTCTTTGAAATGAATGTGAATACAACATGTCCAGGAATTGGACAATTCATTCTCTTTAACCATCCAAAATGTATTATGATTGTATGTGGTGAAGGTTTTAAATGTCCTGACTAGAAAGAATATTAATACTGAGTAGTAGCAGATGTATCTTCATTTAATAAAAAGTCTTTATTTCATGCTGACTGAAAATGATCACAGGATTGTTTAACAAGGATGAACCATTCAAATCACCTTGTTAGCTATAAATACTTAATAGTATCCATTATAATGAGATAAAAAGTGATGGTTGTGAGGTCAAGTGTGAGAAGGAGAGAGTTCAAAGACAGTGTAGACCTTTCAACATGATATAACCTAGCTTTAAAAAGGAGAGACAAAATGCTTTGCTTGATGAGAAGAAAAGCCTCATGTAAGCTTGATAAATATTCAGAATTTGTGTGTAATGGGAAATGGAATCTGATGAATGAAATGTCATGGTAAAATCATTTTAATCAATAATGGAATGTGACATTATTCAGACCATAGTAATATGTCTTCTCCCTTTTACTCTTTCCCTGTGGTATGATTTCCTTCCATTTTCTTTTTTAAAATAGTTTTGACATTGGTGGGGTTTTGGAAGTTTTTTTTGTTTGTTTGCTTTTGTGCATTTTTTTTCTTTGTTGTTAACTTGAGATTGGTTATGGTAATGTAAAGTAATGTTCTTGCAACCTTTCTTCTGCAGCTAAAATACTGAATGTGTAATGTCAAAATGCTAGACATGAACCTAGGAAATGACATTTTCTCTGAATATTTATATATAAAAAGATTAATTTTCTTTGCTTTGCCCATACATTCCCCCCTCCCACACACAGGAGAAAAAAAAATAAAAAGAAAGAAAGAAAGATAATTTTAACTATAAAATTGAGACAGGGTTACAGTAGATGTCATGTGTATGTAGGGAGTACTTGTTCAGACTCTTTGGTAGTGTAATAATGACCCCAGTGTAAATAACAGTATAAATTATGTTGTGTTGCATGCTAGTTCTCATTTACTTTGTTCCAATGTTTATTTTAGCATAATAAAATGAAATCTTTTCATTATTGAGATCTTGTGTTGCAGCAGTAAAAATGATTTTGTAATGCATTCTGATGATAATGCTTTATCACCCTTATAGACTCTCTCATCTTAAAATACTGAAGCTAATTTTTAACATTAAGCAGTCTTTTATTTTACCTTCATAATTTCATATAGAAAGTAATTGAGAGACGTCACTGTAAGCTGAGGTTTGTTGAGGAACCAGCAATAAGTTCTCTTGACTGTTACTTTTGGGTGTTTTTGATCTTTTCATTTGAAGACCATCTTACTAGGGATGTTACCCCAGCTCAGATGCTAGAGTGTGCAGTAGACACGAATCTGCATATCCTATTCCTTTTCAACTATTTGCAAGCTTTCCAAAGATCTTAGTGATGAGCAAAAGTCACCAACCAGGAACACTGTGGAGTGAATGGGCCTGACTGAAAAAATTGCTCCTTAATATCAAAAATTTACCATGCCTCTAGAACATTTTATGTTTTGATTTTAGAAAAAACAGAGACAAAATAATTCAAGAACCTCGAAGTGCTGTTATTTATCGTGAAAGCTGAATAGAAATAATACATAAAATTTCTAAAGCAAGGCAGGGGAAAGGTTACTCCCTGTTACTATTTTGGTGGTTGTGGGTTTTGTTTTTTTTTGGGGGGGGTGGGTGGNTGGGGGGGTCAAAAATATCTGTATGATATTTCACCAAAGCAAAGCAGCTGATATCATAAATGTGCAAAAAGTCTGCTTTTTTGTTTGGTTGTTAATGGCTTAATATTTGGCAATGCTTGAACTGATCATTTCTTTTCCCTTAAGGCGTATAGTCCATTTAAGGAGTATAGTCCATGTATTAATATTGTGTTTATTTCTCTTTGACTCAATTTGGCTTAATGTCATTCATATCATTAACATTTTGCAGAAATAATACTGATGAAAGTTATTGTTCCTTCTTGAAGAAACTGTTATCTCAGTTGTGCTGAAGGCTTAGAGATGTTTGATCTTGCTTTACCCACGACAGTTGTTTGGTATAGTCTATAGATTCAGCCTAGCCAAATCCAAGAAATCCTTGATTGAGACACTGAGGAATGAAACCCAGATGTCAAAATGAATTTTGAAACAGTAGACTTCAGTAAGCAGACTGCCTGCCTTCTCAGGTGCTGTACATATTTCCATGCCAGTTCTGCTGTGGAGGATACAAAAACATGGTACTCCTCATTGGTAGCTATTTGAAAGCTAAGGCTTTCAACTTTGTTCAAACCCTTCTTTCTTCTTGGGGTTTTAGGAGCGGTGGTACAGGAAGCACATCTCCTTCCCATTCTCTTTCTGTCCTTTCCAACATAAATTAACTTCTCTAACTGCAGTATTGGGGAAGAAAGATGACAATGGTCATATTTCAGTGGGAAGAAGGGAAGGAGATTTTAAAATGTGAATGTACCTCCCCTTGCTGGTTCTGCCCAGCCTGAGCTGTGGAGAAGAGGAAGGACATTCCAAAGATGACCTTTCTTCTAGCCTTCCATAGTTCCTTTTGGATTGTGAAGTTAGGGCTTGTGGTGAGACCACACCTGGAATACTGTGTCCAGCTTTCGGATCCCCACTTCAAGAGAGACAGGGATCTGCTGGAGAGTCCAACAGAGAACCGTAAGGATGATTAGGGGATCTGATTAGTGTCTATAAACATCTGAGGGGTGGATGTCAAGTAGGTGGAGACAATCTCTTTTTGGTAGTCCACATTAAAAAACAAGGAACAATGGGCACAAACTTGAACTTAGGTTTTACCTCAACATAAGGAAAAAAACTTATTTGCAGTGAGGCTGATGGACCACTGGAACAGGCTGCCCAGAGAGGTTGTGGAGTCTCCGTCTCTGGAAACTATCAGTAGCCACCTGGGTGCATTCCTGTGTGGACTACCCTAGGTGGTTGTGCTTTTGGGACGGGGGGGTTGGACTCCATGATTTCTGGAGGTCCCTTCTGACCTCTGACATTCTGTGCTTCTGTGGAGGCTGCTCCTTCCTATTCTTGCCTGATAAAATAATGCTCTTTCAGTCCTTCTTGCTGCCCATTTGCTAGCCTGGCACAGTTGCATTTGCAAGTATATGTGGGGTTTTGTATATTTCCTGAATTTATAACTTTGTGTGAAAAACACAAAGTAGAATCTTACTTTCAGGGGTTTATAACAATTCACAGCAGCCCAAATGGATACAACAACATTGCGTGATGGCTAACAAAGAAATTGCAATATCTGTGCTGTAGAAAATTAACATGTTATTCATCCCTTAAGGGCTGAAGTACAACCCACTGAAAAATTGCTTTGTGTCTTCTGACTTTACACAGATATCTTAAGGATATTCATAGCTGCATATCTTTAATACTTCTGCTAAGAGAATACAGTGATTTATTTTTGTAGGTTTTTTTTTTTTTTTAAGGGTACAGATTAAGAACCTTGTATCTTGAAGACTCCTATCATAAAGCAGGTAGAGCAAAAAATATTAATATAGAAACCCTCATACTGTTTTGCAGCAGGGATATTTGAAAATCAATGAGCCTCGTTGAAGGTCTCAGTTCTCCAGAAACTCAGTTATTGATGATCCTTTAGTCAAATAGACTACATATGTCATCATGTAACAATAAT
Organism: Eubucco bourcierii; assembly: GCA_013396675.1. Lineage (NCBI taxonomy): Eukaryota > Metazoa > Chordata > Aves > Piciformes > Ramphastidae > Eubucco > Eubucco bourcierii. The sequence goes on from VWZE01000080.1 coordinate 441,683, forward strand.
TATTGCTCAGTGTTGGTACAATTTTTTTCAGAAAGAAATGAAATAAGCTTTCCTTGTTAGGAGGCAAATATGTTTTCTTCAATTTATTTGACTTTTATTACACAAAAGATTACGTGTTATGTACTGGAAGCACAAAATTCTAACTTTTAAACTGCAGTTTGTTAAACTTAAAACTGCTTTTATGCATGGCTTTCCTGGTTCATATGTGGCAGTTTTAGGATGCACTGCAAATAAAAGAATAATTACAAGTTGGGACTTGTGTAAAGTTAGTCTGTAGGAAAGCTAAAAAGTATTTGAGAAGAGTGACTGTGCAGTGTAAATACAGGTTCTAAATAGTTTCTGTAAACATTAAGGAGTGGTATTTGTTTCTTTTTTTTTTAAATTTTCAGTCAGAACTCTTTTAAGAGTGTCTGGATAAATACAAGTACGTGCAGTAAAGAGAAGATGGAAGTACCTTAAGTATGTGTGTGTGTATTTCAATGTCAGAAGTTAGGCTTGTAATCTGGTAGTTTTCTTCCCATTGCCTATTCAGAAACAATCCTTTCTTAAACCTGTGAATGAGTTAAGACATAGAGTGTTCACAACTGACAACCAACCATCAGCTGCTCCAGTTTACAGAACTGATTTGAAAAGATGCATCAGCCTCCCAGCCTTTCTGCTGCGATTAAGCACCTTTACCCTTATAACAAAGGCTTTAACTGGAAAGATGTATTGGAATGTAACATTTGAGACTTTTAATGGACATTTGTGTTCATCTTAACATAAAATAACAAAACTACATTGCCTGAGCAATGTGAACAGAATTTGAATGTGTGTTTAACTGGTGGCTGTTAGTTTCAATGAGTGTGAAATAACACTTACTGTATAAAGGACATAGTAGTTACTATATACAGGAACTGGAAACTCTTCATATTCATTATGCATCTTACCATCTGCTGTCAAAGGACTGCTGACTTCTTAAGGAATCTTACAGAGTACAATAATTGCTAACCAGAGTTATTGGATATATTTTTGAGATAAGTGATTAACTGTTAATCCTTGTGTGAGCTGGTCTGCATATAAATACTTTTGATTAAACTGTCAGTAACTGTTTCAGATTCTGAAAATGAACTTGAGCATTCAAAAAAAATTCTGTACACCCTGAACGAAGCCACATTTCTGGTATATATTTCAGTGTAAGGGAATGTATTGCATGTAACATCTTACTGTTGACTAGGTGCTATAAAAATATCAGAGTTGGACTCCTGTAGGTATCTCCAGTAGTTAATGCCCATTCAAGGAAACTGGTCTGAAGTAGCTCAGGGAAGAGACTCTGATGTTCCCTTATGATGATGTTTACCTTTTGCAAATACCTTTTTGTATTTGCTTCAGCCTTTAAAGAAGAACTTGGAGGCAGAAATGCCTAAGTTAATTTCTCTTTCTTGAAGTAGATGTTGAAGTGAAGGAGTGGCTTAGTTGACAAATGTGAAAGTGCTTTAAGTTTTGAGAATTAACTGTAGTTGTTTGATATGTTTGAAAAACAAACTTACTTTATCAGTAGCAATTTCTGTGTTAAAGTTGAATCTTAGTTCTTGAGAACCAAAAAAAATATATAGAAGGTGATGTGATAACACCAGCTTGTTGTACTCTTGAAAGAAGCCTACAGCTGGCTTCATAGGACTGCACCAGAGCACCTCCTCACTAAAGATGACCAGCTGTTAATCAAATGTTTTCAGTGATGGTATTATAATAAAAGGACCTATTTTGGATTCCTTCTTTTTCCCGTACACTTATGTTGAGAATAAAATATTGAAGATGGGCCAACAAGTGTCAGTGTCTAAGGTACTAAAAGCAGTGCTAAAGTATGATGGATATTTAGTAATGTGTTATTGCTCTCTATTATCTGCTCTTGGCTAGCTGACTGATTTGTTCTTGGCTTCAAAATAACTAATGCAGAGAATCCAAAGAGACCGTCTCACAGTTCCTGAATCTAACTTGAAACTGTGATGAACACAGATATTACTAGCTGTTGTTGTTCTTTTTAAAGTAATGAAAAATAGAGCAAAAGTAGAATTTGATTTCTATCTCTCTTTTTTTTTTCTTTTTTTAAAAGAGTGGTTTGAGCAGTAAAGATTAGTTACACTAAATTCCTCACCATGAGTACTAAAAAAAAAGCAGCGCTAATTAAAGTGTTTTCACATGAACATTATGTATTGTAAACCTCAAAATAACTCCTTTCAGTACTACTGTTTATAAAAATGAACAACAAATTACTGTTTTGAACAGAATATAGTTTCTTCTCAGGTGATTACTGAAAAAAAANAACATTACAAGATCTTTCTTAATTTATATGCTTAGGTAGCATTGGTGATATGAGACAAAAAAGGTTTACTATTTTGTTCCAAACTGACAAAGTGATGACAGATGATATTGCCTGCCTTTAAGACAGCGTTTTGATTAAGGAGCAGAATTAGCAGACAAAATAAGATGCTAATTCAAAGACTAGCCAGATTTAGAATCCTGTGCTTTGGTGTTTATTCACAGATGGGCAACTAAACTACTATACCATAGATTAAGGATGGAACCCAAAAAAAGGTACTCACACACATTCCTGCTCCTCCCTGCTCTCGGTCTTATAAATAACCCCATGTTTTCTTGATGGTTTTGATCAAAATATTTATTCTTCCTTTTGAGGGAGGTTTTAAGACACATAAGGCTAGGCTGATATGACACCTCTTTTGCTGTTTTTTTTTCTGGACAAAATTCCAAATAAGTAAGAGTTTAGAAAGAATGTATCACTAACAGAAGAAAAGAACGTGGTCTAGGAGCAACTTGGTTTTACAGAGTTCTTTTGAAATGCAGTATTGGATGCTAATCATGATTAATAAGAGAGGTAGGAGGGCATCATGTCAGGCAACTCTGAGAATCTTGCAACAGTCTTTCTAAGATCTAACCTCTCAAATTTTTGAGAAGTTGATGCCCTAAAACCTTCTGGCCATTTAGCATATGAGCATATGTACTTCATTTGCGTTCAGTTTTAAAAAATGAATTTGAAACTGTATCCACTAAGCTTACATGAAATTGCACATATGTGAAGCCATTGAAACAAAACATCAAATTGTTCCAGAATGTGGCAATCTCTTTCAGAAAGTTTGGAAGACAGACAGAAACTGGCAATGGGTTTGCAAGAAGCAAACAACGGATGCAGAAATAATAATATGAAACATCACCAACAATTTCAGTTTCTATAGTGCTTGAATTAAAGTGTACAGAAAATTATATAGGTAAAGATGCTTTCTTAAGCCCTTCCATCTCCTCAGCTATAAAAGTCATACTGCTGTGTGATCACCACATTCCTCCTGCCTTACTTGGATTATTTATTGTAATACTTCTGAGTAAACATTCTTGGTTGATGGTAAGTTTTTGATTTGTTGTCAGTATGGGTTTTAGACCTGATTTTTGTTTTCAGGAAAGACTTGAAAGCTGCTTATCTTCCTTTAGTCTTGGAAAACCTCCATACTGTTGTAATGGTATATAAATCCTGTACATTCAGAGGGCATATGTACACAGGATCAGGCCCTGAGGAGGTTTTTTGTTTTTCTGTTTTGTTCAGTTTTGGTGGTGTTGGAGTTTTTTAGTTCTGGGGTGTTGTTTGGTTTGGGGTTGGTTTTTTTTGATTGGTTTTTTTGTTTTTTTGGGGTTTTTTTTTGTGTTTTTTTTGGTTGGGTTTTTTTAATTGATTTTTTAAAATTGGTTTCTGTCCTTTGTTTTTGTCCAGAGAAGGGCCACCAATACGACTAGAGGGTTCTCTCCTAGAAGGACAGGCTGAGAGAGTTGAGGTTGTTCATCCTGGAGAAAACCTTATCATGGCATTTTGATTTCCAAAGGGGACTTAGAAGAAGGCTGGAGAAAGACTGTTTAGAAGGGCTCGTAGCAATGGGATGAGGAGCATTGATTATAAACCAGAGCAGGGTAAATTTAAGTTAGACATAAGGAGAAAGTTCTTTACAATGAAAGTGGTGAGATACTGCAACATATTGCCCATGGATGTGATTGAGATCCTATCTCTGGAGACATTCAAGGTCAGATTTGATGGGACAGAGCCACCTGATCTAGTTAAAGATGTCCCTGCTTACTGCAGGGGGGTTGGACAAGATGAGCTTCAAGAGTCACTTCCAACCTGATGCATTCTGTGATTTTTCCTTTCTTGACAAACTTTATAGAAATATTTCTTATGTGAATACCTGACTGCAATAAAACTGTCCTGTTCAGCACAGCTCCCAAGACTCAGTATGAATTTTGCTTTAAATGAGGAGGATGCTGGAGTCTCATGGATTCACATTGTCATGGGAAAGTCTGAAACCACATTAAGGGAAGAGTTGTGGGTGGCCCCACCCATAACAGAACATGCTGCTTATGTAGAGTTCTTATCCCAAAATGGTGGCAATAAAAAAGATAGCATTCCCACAGTCAGAGGAAATAGATTGTGTCTGTTGCTGTTTTCCAGGCTTAGGATACAACTTTCAGCATGGCAATGAACACTTGGTTTTGTTACAGCAGAAATTTGCATGGAGTGTTTTACACCGCAGCATAAAATTACAGAAAATCTGTTCCTCATAAAACTCAGACAAACATAAGTGACATAACTGAACTGGGTTTTTTTGGTGGAATTATAGATTTATTATTCATGTCAGAGTGAGCAATTTGATAATGTTGACAGCTTCCTGCAATGCAGAGACTATATAATTTCACAGAGGAATATTTTTCATCGGACCAATAACTTCCTGTGTAGTCCAAGTACATCCATAAGAAGATAACGACTCTGGGGATTTCAGCTGCCATTGCGCCTCTAGGAAATTGTTTACTACGATTTTAACTCTTTTAGAAACTGAGCTTATCTAATTTTTCAGCTTGCAGCTGTTGGGTCGCTGCTAACTTTGTATTGCAGGTTGAAAACTTTTGCACTATCAGAATGAATATATTCTCTCTAACCGTTACTAATAACAGGGAGAGGAGTCAGGATTTAGGGATTTAATCTGTTCCAGTGATGTGCAGCATGAGAGATCAGAAAGGACTTCTTAATAAAACTGAGTGGTCTGTTAAACTTCCATACTTTTGGTATACTTTTAATGATTTGCCAGGAAATGGGCAAAACCCATCTCTTTTCCTGGTTTACTTATTAAAGAGATTTGAAGATCCACTGAATGGTTGTTCATTGTAAACAGCAGCATATGGAAAGGGTAGGTGGATGGTGTAGAGAAGTTTGTTAGTGTGTGTTAGTGACTCAGGATTCATTATCATTTTGTAATACATAGGCACTGGAGAAATATCCTGCCTGAAAATTAGAATGAAATTTGGCTGATGCTCTTTTGTAACCACTTAATGCCCCAGACACCGAAGAACAAGAATTCCTTGTGCTAGGTGCAGGAATTACTGATGTTTCCATCTTCTCTGAAGGTAAAACAAGTATTTTCTCCAAATTAGGTCACATTCATAATGAAATACAGAGCTCGTGACCCGATATTCTAATAACATCCATCTGTAAAGTTGTGTGTCTGTTTTAGTAACTATGTCTTGGCTCAGAAGTTTGCAAGAATCACACACTCAAAATAAGTAATCAGGTTATCAGAAGATGGGAGGAAATGCTTCTTAAAGAAGCTAATCCAATGCCAATGGATCTGTTAAAATGCTGTTAAATTTAGGACAATACTTATGGGAAAGTAAAGAAAATAATCTTACCATGTGGTATAAGAAAAAAATGTTTAAGTGATTTTGTCAAAATTTAATTATATTTTATTAGGAAAGGGCTTCCTTAAAATGAGCACTATGGGGATTAACTTTCTATATAAGCATTCCCAAATAAGAAAAGGTAGAATGATTGCAATTTGCAGACAATAATCATTGCAGGACAAAAATGCATCGATCCATGGGTGGATGCATTCCACCACATTTCCATTGGAAACTGCCTTGTACTAGTTCTGCATTCTTGGTAATAATCTGTGAAAGCAAATCAACAATTTGTCATCTGTGGACAGAGTGGATCTGCAAGGATGGTTGCAGGCAGGCACTTCTCCTTTTCTCTCACGAGCTGCGTTGCGGTGCAGAACTGTGCAGAGTTACGATAGATCTGGCTGCCTTCCCAGATTAATGCAGCAAGCGATTTGAGGTAAAACAGTCTTTAAAGGAGTACATATACTCATGTATATGTATGTGTGAATGTATGTGTGAATATATGTTTTTGGAAGCTTTCATGAGTTATGTGGATGCAAGTGCTTTTCTCTTAGTTCTGCAGGTAAGGAACTAGTGCATGTCTACCTCAGAAGGTGAGGCGGCTAGACATTGCATTTCCATGATACAAGAAGTCCGTGTCCTTCCGTGTAGGCTTGCCCCAAAACCACAGAAGTTTAGAACTGCTCCCAAGAGAATACAAATAATTTATATCACAGCCAGATCAGAGATCTCTTAATTTCTATTCTGTATTATTAATGTCTTGCAGATATCTGTCATGTCAAACCTTCCAGGAAGCTCAGGAGTTGAGTTTGGTTTTTAATAGCAGCTATTACTCTGATTTCTTAGAATTAATGTTAATCATTTTAGAAGAGCTGTTCAGCAATCTGAAATGTCATCCTAATGCAATATTTTGATATAACTCTCTCATGACATATGTTAACTCTTAGTTGCAGGCACAAGCAAGAACAGCCCTTAAATACCCAACCAAACAGTGAGAAGAGCACGAGAATAACAAAGAACTTTTATGTTCTAATAGTACTAATTTCAGCTTTGTTTCTTGGGTGTTTTCAGTTAATTTCTCTCTGGTTCTGAATCCCAGAAATAAATGATGAGAACTCTTAGCGCACTGTTTAGCAGGATATTTCAGTCCTGAGAACAAAATATGTCTTAGTTTCACACAGGCATTTAACCTCTCTTCTCTTTTAGTAACTGAGAATAATTAAAGTAAAAGGTCTGAAAGTTAAAAGCATCCATGTCTTTATTTTACTACGTATTCATCTACCCTGACTTCAAACATTAGAATTGTGTTTTTGAGGTGGCTTCCAATTCAAAGATAAAAAACACAAATCATGATTTTGACTTAACTTTCTCCATAAGCGGCAATCACCCTTCTGAAATGGCACATATGATTATTTACCATAAGAAAATAGTGAGACTACCATATACAAATGCATGAAGCAATACATGCAAGTTAATAAGCATCTTGCACTTATACCGAAATGCTTTCGGTCATTGAATACACTGAATTAAAACTTGCTTATCCACGAAATTGAGAGGTTCATTCATATAATATTGTAACAACTTCTATCAGTGACTAATTAGCAAGCATATACAATTCAGTGAAAGTAATTGCTAAAAGATTGTGCTTTGTGTGGGGAGATTTGCAGTTGGCCCAATAAAGTTTTTTCAATTCATCTAGCTCATTTCTGCAGTCAATATTGGAAAAACACATTTTATCTTCTATGGAAACTGATTGATTTCTACTTTTGGTTCTTTGCACCGCAGGCTTCTGCTGAAAATTAGTTCTCACTTGTAATGTTTTCAGCCCCAACTGTGTTTGCCCTTGAAATAAGCCTATTGTATACAAGTATTTTGGATTGAAATACATACATTTATTCTTTCAATTTAATGAGAAATTTCAGCCTTCTTGGTTTATTGATAGACCATCATGCAGGCTTCACAGCTCTGCTCATTGATAAGAACACCTACTGATACATTTTATTAACCTCCCACTTTGAATTCTTATTAAATAATTAAAATAGATAAATTGCAAAAGGTTATAAAAATGTGTGTTTTAAACTGTTCACATACTTCCTGCTGATGCTGATTTCACTGCTATGTTTGGTGATTATGTTATGTGTAGTACTTTGTCCATGTCTGCTTGGACAGACCACTACTTGAGTCCTGAACACTTAGCATTCCGGAGATAGTCTCTCACTAGCTCTTGGTTTTGTTTACAGTCTTCTGAAAAGAAAATTAACTAAAGATTCAGTAATTCAAGAAGAACTGAAAAAAGTATTCACTACTTAGTAAATATTACTTCCTATGAATTACTTCTTAATTCAGACCAAATATGTTCTTTTTGCTGCATGGGCACAAAGAGAAAAGTGCTGCAGTCTTGGTCGTTCATAATGACCTGGAAAAGACAATAGGGCTTGAATGGAGTATTTCTTAAATTATATGCTTCTTAAACTTGTGTTAGTGGTTAGTATGTATTGCCAAGTATGTTTACCATTTCATTTATCTCCTCTCCTGTGGAAAAACAAGACCTGGACTCAGTCTCAGGCAGCTTTTGCTTCCAAAAGGGCTAATTTTGATACTCTTTACTTGCGCATACATTGCATCTGGGTTTTGGTCTGTTCAGTTAAGGAAACAGGAAAATTTACTCTTATCTCCTTAGATTACAGGTCACTAGGAATTTAAAATATTCTTGGAAGTAATATTAACCTTTGTGATGATGATTTGGAACTGCTGCTCCTCAACAGGAGAAACATGTATTAGTGTCACATCACATCAAAGAGAGTGAACATCACTTTTTTATTACCTGATCTTTGTTAGATATAATTATACGTACCTGTTGCAAATGCATACTTATTATTTGCCTTATTTTATGTAAAATTCTTATCTCAGTTGCATTATGAATGAGAAATGCTTGGCCTAGTCACAATGCGTTTTCTTTAAAAATAATCCTTGAAATACGCACTCATATGTTTTTCAAAGGTGAGGGAAGTGAGCTTCAAATAAATTTGTGATAAAGTATCATATAATATGTTAGATTAATCCACTGTGGAACACAAGAAAGTGCCTTGTGTTATTTTCCAGACAATGACGTGACTGTTAAATGCTGCATAATAACATATAGGGAGCTTGGCAGTTGTGTATTCTCAACCTTTTCTTAGAAATACTCCCTCATTTAGTATGATGTTGAGAGACTTGGATATAAAAATCTTTAATCATTAGGCTTTTCTATGGAGTCTGAGGGCCATGAGTTCAGATAAATTGAGATAGTGGATAGAAGATGTTGAGAATACTTTTATTTAGACATCCTTGATTATTTCCTCTCTGTACTTAGTTTATATTTTACTTTGAAAACTAGCTATCATAGTTTACCCTAATCTCACTTTGCAGTTCGTTTTCAAAAAGCAAATCAGACTTCCAAAGATATGTCAAAAAGGGTCTGGGAAAAAAGGTCCATATCATCTACATGTCTATATAGGCATACACAAAATGGTTGGAGATGTAAAGAGGGAAACTATATTTCATAGAATCATAGAATCATAGAATGGTAAGGTTGGAAGGGACCTCAAGGATCATCTAGTTCCAACCCCCTGCCATAGGCAGGGACACCTCCCACTAGCACAGGTTACTCAAGGCCTCATCCAATCTGGCCTTGAACACCTCCAGGGAGGGAGCAGCCACAACCTCCCTGGGCAACCTGTGCCAGTGCCTCACCACCCTCACTAGAAAGAACTTCCT
>VWZE01000080.1:451199-551952 GCA_013396675.1 Eubucco bourcierii
CCTCCTCTGGACCCGCTCCAACACTTCTATGTCCTTCCTGTGCTGAGGGTTCCAGAACTGCACACAGTACTCCAGGTGGGGTCTGACGAGAGCAGAGTAAAGGGGCAGAATCCCCTCCCTTGCCCTGCTGGCCACGCTTCTCTTGATGCAGCCTAGGACTCGGTTGGCTGTCTGGGCTGCATGTGCACACTGCAGACTCATGTTGAGCTTTTCATCAACCCAGACTCCAAGGTCCTTTTCCTCAGGGCTGCTCTCCAGCCATTCACCACCCAGCCTGTATTTGTGCTTGGGATTGTGCCTACCCAGGTGCAGGACCTTACACTTGGCCTTATTGAATTTCATCAGGTTGGCCTGGGCCCAACTCTCCAGCCTGTCCAGGTCCCTCTGGATGGCATCCCTGCCCTCTAGCAAGTCGACTGTGCCACATTTCATTAATATTTCATTAATTTCACTTAAACTATTTCTTTTAGGCTCAAATTTAGTTTACTGAATTCTAACCTTGACTTAGTTTTTTATTTTTAGCATACAAACTCTTAAAATCAGGGACTAGGAATGAAAATGATGCGACACTTTATTGTGGCAGCACATCCAGACAATGGTGTAGTATTTTATTATGATATCCCATGAAGAGAATCCACTCTTAACTTGAGACCATGCATAATAAAATAGAAACACAGGCAATGACTTAAATTCATTTTCTTTACAGGGTAAAGATTACAGTAGCAAAGAAACAGAAGGATGGACTGACTGTCAGAAAAGTATTCTTCCAAATGACCTACTGACCCATCAATGTAATTTTATTTTGTTTAAATTATATGTATTGAGATTCCAGCCATGAAATTGATTGCATAATGGCACTCCTGAGCCCAGGGGACCCCTACTGAAGCATGGATGCTGAAATATGACCAGTTTTTTGTGGGTTTGGAACCATAAATACCAACAGAGCTCACAGGAGTCCTTGCTGACAAGAAATTTCTGCATGTTGTTCCTACATCCTGGGTTATTTATTGATATTTTATTTCTGGGGATTGCATTTAGGAAGCATGGATCTCAGTCAGAGATCATCTTTAAAGCAGAACAGGCCAGCTCTAGTCAGCCTTTATTGATTTAGTGCTTATTGGGGAGGCGATTCAGCATCCGGTGTCAGCAGGTGATGAGAGAGAAAGGCTGCGTGCTTCTAAGTAATGAGCTGTAACAAACTGGAGTCTTTTCTAAGTCTCCTTTCATCTTCTCATGTTATAATGCAGTACTCAAGTGCAGAGAGGATAAATACCTGGATTAGATTGACTAGGTCCACAGTTATTAGAGAAGTATATGTTCCCTTGGCCCATTAGCAGGTGGAACAACAATAGATAATAGGTATGAGGTATTTAGTGTTGTCCATCTTCTATATCCTCTTATCCTGATCTATATTTGAACACCTTTTAGGATCAAAAGGGTTCTCCTCATGTGGCTATTGCATTTCCCTGTTTACTAAGAAAGCCAAAAGATTTTTGAAGCAAGATGTACTGCTGATACCTGAGCTGGGAGAGAACTGTGAATTTCATCTATGAAATCACTGATCTGTGTCCATTCAAAAGGAGGACTGGAGGAGAATTTTTATGTCTTTTATGTGAAATTTTGTGGTTAATTTGACTTTTCCTCTCCATGTGTTTTTCTTTCTTGTGTTTCGACTATGAAAACCTCTCAAATCTGTATTACTCCTCTGTCACTCTTTTAATTGGGTTAACAAAGCCTGTCTGAATAGACAGAAATAGGTTTTTCCCCCATTTATTGCATTATGTATTTTTCCGCCTTACCTTTAATGAAATATTAGTCATAAGGCAGGAAAGGAGAGTAGGAGCAGTTTCAGTTATTTCTTGACAGAGCAAGGCTAAATAGTCTGATAAACAGCAATAGTGATAGCATTTAAAAACAAATATGCAGCTTGGTGCTTTCCAGCTGTCCAGGAAGATTTTCAGGCAAGAGGACAAGCAGCTTCTTCTCAATGAGACTACTGAAACTAGGTGGCTCTAGAGATGAGTAAGATTTATCTATGTCACTATTTCAAATCTGATTTGTGGTGTTCTCTTAAAGCTTTTATTTGGTTGTGTTAGATTAAATGAAGTAATATCCTATGAAGTTCCTACTGGAAAGAACTCATGTCACACAAAAAAAATTTTAAAAGTCCCCACATGGTGGTGTTTGCTGAGGAATGAAACTTTAATCTCAAGCCTCAATTCTCCCTCCCATTCCCTCATTCTGTCACCCTTCTCAGAGTTGTTTGAGTCTCTTTTTTTCTGGTATTGTGTGTCTTCTAGAACAGTACGTGATGTGGTGTTGGAATGCTTTGTGATAATATACTTGCTTTCCTTTGCAGTAAAGCCTGGGCAATACCACTAGGTAAAACCTAATAACAAAGGAAAAAGAGTCAAAAGGCCTTAAATTTATTAGAAATCACCATGCTTATTTTAAAGGTGGAGTTACTGAGAATCACAGAATCATAGAACCACAGAATAATAGAATGGTTTGGGTTAGAAGGGACTTCAAAAGGTCATCTACTCCAAACCCTCTGCAGTAAGCAGGGGCACCCTCAACTAGACCAGACCACCCCACCCCGAACACCGCCAGGGATAGGACCTCCACCACCCCTATGGTAAAGCACCTGTTCCCAACATCCACTCCAAATCCTCTTCTCTGCAATTTGAACCCACCGCTCCTCATCCCATCACTACAGGCCTCTGTACACAGTTCCTCTCCAACCTTCCTGCAGGCCCCCTTCAGGTACTGGAAGGTCGTTATCAGGTCTCTGCAGAGCCTTCTCTCCAGGCCCAACAACTCCAGCTCCCTTAGCCTGTCTTTGTAGCAGAGGTCTTCCAACTCCCTGATCATTTTCATGGCCCTCCTTTGGATCCGCTCCATCAGGTCCATGTCCTTCCTATACTGAGGGCTCCAGACCTAGATGCAGTACTCCAGATAAGCTTTCACCAGAGCAGAGGGTGAGGAATAAGCATTGTCTTTGTTGTGTTTGATTGTGGATTTGGAGGTTACTTGTTGGGTGAGTTTTTTCACTTCTGTACTATATCTGTGCTGTGTAATGTAGGAAACAAGTGTTCCTCCTGTCATCTCAAAGAGTGAGGAAAATCCCCACTACATGCTTGGGAAATAACATCGTACTGGTTGTCTGTATCTGTCCATTCAAGGCTGAGCAAAATGTTGTGGTAGAAGTATGAACTTACCTGAGTTGAATATTGAGGAAGCTAAGACCTGTTGCTTTGTAGCACTTTCTGTGACTCTCAGTGACAACTTTCTAACACAAACGTTTTCTTTCAGTGTTGGAGGTCTAACAGATAAGGATTTTCTGATACAACTGCTTTCTCTTCCTTTTGATGTCTTTATCAGTACCTTTGTTTTCCATTCAGGCAAACATTAACTTCTGTGAAGGCTTGTAGTAGCACAGTTATTGACCTACTCGGACTACCTTTTTGGACATCCATCTGAAACAAACAAACAAGCAAAAACCCCAGACCAAAATGAGCAAACAAAAACCAAAGAAAAAACCCAACAACAGCAAAATAAACAAAACAAACACACACAACAACAAAAAAAAAACAACACAAAAAACAAAACAAAAAGCACTCTTCCAACATGACACAGTACAAATGCACAGACCATAGAGTATTTAATTGAAGCAGCTATGTTTGTTTTAGCTTGCAAATATTGAGTATTAAATGCCATCATTTTCTCATCATGATGCAAGTGTACTTTAGTGGTGAGAAAAAAAGCAAACCCAGCAAAACACAAACAAACAAAACAACAGAAAACCCCACAAAAATTCCTCCTTTTGCATTGTAGATTTCCTTTTGATCTTCACTAGAGCTGGCAAAGGGCTAACATTTTATCTTTTATCTGTTTGTCCCATGCTCAGAAATATATGCATCCAACTTTCCCTTTCTTCTTTCTGTTGAACTTCCAGTTTCCTGGAAATTTTTATCTGTCGAAAGAAATTTCTGTTGTTATTGACTGGAATAAATTTTAATTGGTATTTTAAATAAAAAAAAAAAAAAACCAAACCCAAGAAATTCTGATTTTAGTCCAGTATGTAACTGATAGTTGAAAAACAGTCATGGTGCATCTTCTCATATGTATGGTTGATCATCTGACTGTTATGGTATCTTTTTTCCTGTTTCTGGACAGCCTAAGGTATCGAGAAGAGGAGAGAACTATTTTTTGTCAGACACCTCAGGAGTTCTTGCCACAGTTATTAACATACTCCTTGTGAAAAATAGGAAGCTTACTAGAAGCACTGAATTTTTTTTTTTTCAGCACCATGTAACTACAATTGTGATAGTTTTCCTTTCCAGTAGTACTCTAAGGATGTGTTGTCCTATACTTAAAAATTCTCAGATGTAGTTTGTTATGCATCAGGGTACAGTGTGTTGCTTAAGTAGGTGTAGATATTTCATCTGGTAACTCACAAAGCAAAAAAATAAATATTATTATTAGGCAATACTTTTCCTCAAAAATAGCAACAATCATGTACATAAGAAACCTGAAGAGCCTGCTGTCTGAAAGAGACTCCGCTTTGGAAGCATGTTGTGAATGCTGTTGGCATTTGCAAAGGTTCAGTTAGGTCTGAAACTTTAAAAAGACCAGATTAAACATAAATGGCAATGTAGTATTGATGACTGACCTCCCAGCACAAGTTTGATTTGAATTTTAATCTCACTTTTAATCTCACTTCTAGTATTGACATGAAAGGAAAACTAATGTTCTCTCTCACATACCCATTTTAAAATTATTGTAATGAGCTGCTGGTGAGAAGGAATAATTTTTCCTCTGGTTGACTTTTCAGGGTGTCAAAGTGACTATAATATTTTAGGCCCTTTTTCAAAGATAAACATTCAAAGAGAATCTCCATAGCTTGCTATTATGCATGCAAGCCTGTGAGTCCTGACCATCTTATCCCAAGTTACCTATTTACAGTCTTGATGAAACACTGATTAGCTCTGATTAGCTAATGGATCTCTGATTAAAATGTCTAATTAAGAAAGTAAGTTATTTTATTCATGCTGTCAAATTAACTTCCTCCCACAAACCCAACATGAAATAGTTGTACATGCTGTGCAGATACTTGATTCTGGAAGGTGCACAGTGTTTCCCAAGCAGTGAGAATGTAGAGTATCTAAGTTCATTTCATTATATATTGCAAGTTATGCAATCTTATACCACTTTAATGGAAAGTATTTGTGCAAATAATGTTTTCTTGAAAACACTGCCCTATGTTATAAAGCAGTAAGCATCCAGTTACTGTTGCTTAAAAAATGATTTTCTGTTATGCACAGATTTAACCAAGTTGGAAGGATTTATAGAATCACAGAATGAGTTGGGTTGGAAGGGACTCTTGAGGTTGCCCTGTCCAACCCTCCTGCAGTGAGCAGGGACATCTTTAACCAAATAGGCTGCTCAGAGCCCCATAAAGTTTGACCTTGAATGTCATCATGAGTGGGGCTTCCACCACATAGTGGTCCACTAGACAACCTGTTCCACTATTTCACTACTCTCATTGTGAAGAACCTTATGTCCTTAAGTTCAACCTAAATTTACCCTGCTTTAGTTTAAAACCACTGCCCCTAGTCCTGTTGTTACATGCCCTTCTAAGTGGTCCCTCCCCAGCCTTCCTGCAGGTCCCCTTCTGATATTGAAACACTGCTATGATATCTCATTTAATTTGATATTAACCGACAGTTTAAGTCAGAATTTTTATTGTAGAGACATGCATTTGGTAATATTTCTTGACTAATTATTCAGTAACTTTTTGAAATAATGATTTTTGAACAGTCTGTCTGCTTTTGGTGATGATGCAGTGTGATGAATTGCAATGCACAAATTTCTATAGTTTTTAATAGTTTCAAATAAAATTTTATTTGCCTGTCCAGCAGTAATAGTGAATAAATTGGATTGATTATGCTGTCAAGCAAATGTATCTGACAACTATGATAGTATTTCATAAAGCTTGCTATGCATCAGGTAGGCCCAGGTAGCACCTGTATCCAGCTATAGATTTTTTTTTCTTTATTTGATGCTCTGTAGTGATACAGATGGAGTGCAAAAATTATAAACAATTGCCAGTGCCCAACAATTGGATACATTTTAAAGTAAGTTTCAGGAGATTGAGCCTCATTTCCACAAGGGCGATGGAAAATAATGAGATCTATGGGAGATGGAAACAAATCAACTACTTTTCTTAAGAAACTCACAGTTAATTGCACTTAAGAAATGGACTGTGCAAATCTAATGAAGGCTTTAAGGATGAGAATTTACTGTGCAAGTGTGTCAGCCAAATTATCTATCCAGGGATTTAAGAGTCCCTTAATACTCATAAAGGTGATAGACCATAATGCCTCTGAGGATCTATTAAATCCATCAGGTCAAAAGCAACTTCACATGACAAATTTTACACCTACATTAAAAACTGTCAGGCATTCCTTCAAAGTTGCTTTTGTTGCTAGCTGAACTCAAATATTCACAATCTATCCTCTACCTCAAATTTTGGCATATTCTTCATTGTTTGGCTTTGATTTCAATGAAAATATTGTCTGATATGATGACAGGAGAATACATCAGGAATTCTCTTATCCACTGCAAACTTTGACTTGACATATGAAAGAGAAAATAAAATGGAGGGGGAAAAAATTATAAGGCCATTAGGAGTCAAGTTCCTTGAAAAGAAGCTGAGATCTAAGGAAAAATAAAACTGATAACCATGGTGCAATAAATTTCCAATGTCTAACATTTCTTCTGGAAATGAGAAGAAAGAAATGAAAATTCCTGTTACAACAATGTCCTCACTTTTTTTCTATTATGTACCTACTATATATCACTCCTTAGAGACCCATCTACTCCTACTTCATCTGTCTTTCTAGTAACCCTTGTGCAGAGTAATGTCACAGAAGGAAATAAAGGGGCAAAGTGGAACACCACTGATAGGGCTGCCTGGGGTAATTTAGTGGGTCATGACAATATTCTTAAAAGAAATATATGGATACCTATTATGGCAAGGGTATGTAGAGAAACAAATCACTTCAACATGGGCTGTTGGTGTGGGGAGCTTCCAATTCTCCCTTATTACATGTGTTATTAGAAAGCTGAGACAGTCTCATAATGATTCTCAGCCTTGTTTTGGTTGTTAGTCAAATCATTTAACCTTGTCACCTCCCTTTAACCTTCTGTCTCAACCCAAGAGCACTGACAAGATCAAGGAACGTAAAACACTTCATATCCTCTTGATGATGGAATATGATACAGCAGCTGTTGCTTAAACTCAGTTTTTTTGTTTCAGATGGATATTATACGATCAGGAACTTGTACTGGGGATTAAAAGAGAAAAATAATAATTTTAAGTGATTTTAAGATTTTGAAATGAGGAAAGATGTGTATGAGAATGACAGCTATTGAAAGAATGGGAAATATCTACTGAGTAGTAAAAATAAATTGAAAAAAAAAAACAAAACAAAACAAAAAAGCCGAAGTATTTCTGTGAAGGCAGAGATGTGAGAGAAATGTAAGAAAATCTAACAGAAGAAAATGTCATGTTCTAAGAAGGAAGAATATCAGATTAAGAAAGAGAGAGAGATAATTCTTAGGTTGTATAATATAAGGAAAAAAAAAACAGGTTTACAGGCACAGCCTTTCACTGAACTGAGGGAGTGTGAGAGGAAATCTTTACTGACACTCTTAAGTATCCATAAGACTTCCAAAGCACAATGGGAAAAGAGGCTGTAAATAGAGAGGGAGAACTTGTTTCTAAGAGACTCTATTTTTAGTGCTGCAAATCTGTCAGGTGCTCTTGTGACAGAAAAAAATACTGAATTAGAATTGATTTTGTCCAGCAGTTGGAAGTGGGAAGTGCCTGCTTAAACAAATCACTGAATGATAGTCCGCACAACTAACTTTGATGTTCCTACTGAATTTCTGTGCTGGTTTGTGGCTAATTGGTATATTTTAATAGAGAAAATTACACTATAGACTGTGAAAGGAAAACACAGTGATGTCTATTTTGCTCATAGGCTTGCTGAGATGTTTGGGAAAAATAAATCAAAACATTAGATAAGGCAGTCTCAGTCTGTCTCTCTCTGGGGGCAGAGTGTCGGGTGGTCTAGCTTCTGGCTCCTCTTTGCCGATTAATCTTCACTAACCAGTTTTCTTTTAACCCCCCGTCCGATCCTCCTGATTCACCTTGCGCATAAGGCAAACCTTGGGGTAAGGTGTAGGGGTGGGGAGAAGGTGGAAGGGTGCTTGGGAACCCCTCTGGGGTTCTCTCTGGGATCTCTCTGGGAGGGGTGTGGTGTTTCTGTATTACCTTTCACTTGTATATTTCTGTAACTGTTCCTGTCTATAGTGTATATCTCTGCTTGTATATTGTGCTGAACTGTAAATAGAGCTTCAGTCCTTAACTTCCAGCCGGCTGAGTTGTAGTCTGGGTCACTTTACAAAGAGTGGGGGGCGCAGAACTCCCAAACCATCACAATTTCTTATGGGAGACAAGGTTTCAGCTTTGTTCTACAAATTGATCCTAGCTGCTTCCCCTGCTTACCCCACCCCAGTGCTCCCCCTGCCCCCCTGCAAAAGAAGAGAGAAAATTATGGTTCTCTATAAGCAGTAATTCCTCATGCAGACTGTACAGTATATTTTACTGTTACTGCACTCTTAGTGTTCTTGCCTAACTGTTAGTAGTTCAAAACTTTTTCTCTTCCAGACTGTCATTTAGAAGACAATCTGGGATTTGGGGAGTGTTTTTGCGTAGCATCATAGAATGGTCTGGTTTGGAAGACATCTCCAAAGGTCATTTGATCGATTCACTTCTGAAGTAAGCAGGGGCATCCTCAACTAGACCAGATTGCCCAGAGTACTGTTGAGCCTCACCTTGAATATCTCCAGGGATGGGGGCCCAACCACCTCCCTGGGCAACCTGTTCAAATATTCCACTACCCTCATGCTAAAAAAACTGTTCTTAATATCCAATCTAAACATGTTCTTGTCTAGCTTGAACCATTGCCATTTGTCCTATCACTACAGGCCTTTGTAAACAGTTTCTGTCCATCCTTCTTGTAGACCCCCTTCAGGTACTGGATGGCTGCTATTTAGGTCTCCTTGGAGCCTTCTCCAGGCTGAACAACCCCAGCTCCCTCAACCTGTCTTTGTAGCAGAGTGCTCCAACTCCCTGATCATTTTTGTGGTCCTTCTCTGGACCTGATCCATCAGGTCCATGTCTTTCTTATGCTGAGGGCTACGTGAGGTCTCACCAGAGCAAAGGGGTGGAATCATCTCTCTGGATCCGCTGGCAATGCATCTTTTGATGCAGCCCAGGACATGACTGGCCTTCTGGGCAGCAAGCACACCGTCTGGTCACATCCAGCTTCTCATCTACTACCACCCTGAAGTCTCTTCCACAGGGCTGCTTTCTATCACTTCATCCCCTAGTCTGTGTTGATACTGAGGGTTGTTCTGGCTTAGATGTTCTTGCTCTTGTTGAACCTTATGAGGTTCCCCCCAACCCACCTCTCTGGCTTATCCAGGTCCCTCTGTATGACATCCAGTCCCTCTGGTATATCAACAGCACTACTCAGCTTGGTGTCATCTGCAAACTCACTGATGGTGCACTTGATCCATCACTGACAAAAATAGTGAACAGTACAAACGAAAAACTGTAGATCATAAACAAGTATGGTTCATTAATTTTTCAATGTTGCCACTTCGAGGTTCTGTTTAAGACTGGAAAACTACTGGGTGGTTTTTTTTGTTTTGTTTTTTTTTTTTTTTCCTTATGAATGACACTCTTTTCTCTATATGAAATTGTGTTTTCTTGAAAAATCACCATGGCCTTCTGGTTGTTGAGCCTTTATTGCAGCGTGACCAGAATTGTGTTCCCATTGCTGCTGCAGTGTACATTGAACAATGTTTTTTCGCAGCACTGTGTGTCAGAGAGCAGGTGTTCTTTGTGTCTCCACTAAAACTGGTGTTGCAAATTATGTCACCCCCAACACTTGCAAATTATGTCACCCCCAACACCTACTGTAGAAGCCACTGTTGCAAATACTCTGTTATTGAAGATTGCATGAGGATGTGGCAACTTCCACACTCAAAGACACCTGGTTGTTTTTGAGGAGGACCTAGTCGCCTCTGATACCAGTTTGCCTGTTAAATAAAGAATGAAAGGAAATTGTAGTTAAATTTATTTTTTTACTAGCATGAATTTGTATGCTCTTTAATATAGCCACGCTTATTTGAAGGATTTGTATCTCTAAAGGAACAATAAAGACTGCTTGAGTATTTTCATAGTTAGATTTTGATAAACTTTCAATTAAATCATTAACATGGAGAGTCAGAGATCTACCAGTATCAGCAGTATCTTGTTGTTCTTCATAAACAGCATTGTATTTTTACGGTTTGCTGTAAAATTTCCTACCGCTCCTCTTGCAGAAGAATTTTACAATCTGTTGAGCAAAACCAAAAGAGAAAAAAAATGTGCTCAATGTGTAATAAATCCTCCAGGAAAACATATTTATTAGATACTTACATTGCAGAACTGTGTCTGCGAAAGATCTGCAAGTGGTACTTTAAGTGTGTTGTATTGCAAGCCAAAAAACCAATCTGGTTCAGCTTTTCCCATTTTGCATTAGAAGTACAAAGAAAGTCAATACTTAAAAGGTAAATACCACCATAGACTTCATATGTCTTTTTGTAATCACTTAGCTACACAGGTAATGACCTATAAGAAAAAAAATCTATCATGATATTTACCACTTCAGCTGAGTACAATTAAATTGTATAAGTTAATGAGCTTTCTTAGTGACTGAGACTACAAAAATAATTCTTTTTTTTTCTTTTGTTTTCTTATGATTAGTTTTCCTCCTCCTCCCTCCTTGTTTGATGGTTCTTTGTACAATCAGTGCCCTGAAAATGTCAAATTTGATTTAAAAGTAATACAGATGTTAAGCTTCCTTTCCTCAGTGGAAGTACAGACACATTTTTTGTCAAGGCACAGTTGTTTCTTCTGTTCTAGTGCTGCTTTTTCATGTTAATAATTCCTTCTCTAGAGGTCCTCTGGAATGGCTAGGCGACGGCCAGGCTACCTTAGGAAGCAAAAAATGTTTACTTAAAATATGTCAAACTACTTTCAATTCAGTTTATTTCTTATCAAGAGCAGGAGAAAGGCATTAATGAGCTAGGAGATAGTGAAAACCAGCTGTGTTCTGGTGTAAACTGGTCCCTCTTTTTCCTCCTCCTCTCTCTGCCCCAAACCCTTCCTTTTGACCTCACAGACCCTCCTCAGAAGCAAGATGCATAGATTCATAGAACAGTTTGGGTTGAAATGGACCTTAAACATCATCTAGTTCAAAATTATCGTAGAATTTAGAAGGGCATGGTTGGAAAACACCTTAGGATCATCGAGTCCCACCATAAATTAACATCTCTGTGCACAAGCAGTAGCCCATGTCACTAAGTTCCTTATTTGAATGCCTTTTAAACACCTCCATGGATGATGACTTGATCACTTCCCTGGAGTTCCAGGTCCCAATACCCTTTTGGTGAAGAAATATTTCATAATATCCAGTCTAAAACTCTCATAGTGCAACTTAAGCCAACTTCCTCTCATCTTATCATTTGTTCCCTGGGAGAAGAGGCTGGCTTCCACCTAGCTACAACCTCCTTTCACGTAGTTGTGGAAAGCAATGATATCTCCCCTCAGTGTCCTTCTCTGGCCAAACAACCCAAGCTCACTCAGACATTCCTCATAGGATCCCATGTTATTATCATATGAACCCACTTGTTCTATCTGCCTGCTTTACAAATCCAGACACACACTGCAGCAGAAAGGAGGTTGCTTTTTCTTTTCGTGTACAAAGGGCTGATGTTCAATAATAAAAATATGTGGTATATGAAATTAGCATCCCAGCTTCAATATCTTTGAATCAAAGTCTTCCTCAAACTGGAAGAAAAATTGTATTCTGGTACTATTCTGTCGGCTATTTAGTTAAATGGACAAATCCAATGAACTTAGTTGAGAATTAAAGTGCCAGCAAGCTTGGCAGAGGGCAAGTTCTTTGGTAAAATCTTATCAATTTGCTGTTGCCTGTTATAACACAGTGATAAAACACTTTGCTGTGTCTGTTTTATGGGACATCCCCAACCTGCAGGAACCAAGATAGCTCTACATTAAATAAATGTTCAGGTAAAGACAACCCGAAGACTGTGGAGAAAGGCATATGTCAAACCATTTCTGTGCCCTAAACGGATCTTAAAGGGTTTGTTTTTCCGTAAATTTTCTCTGTTTCTTCTTTTTTCTTGAATTAAAAGCTTGAGGAGAACTGCATGTGAGCAATGTGTCTTTTGGTCTGCTTTTTAAAAGAAATGTTTTGGTAAAATACTGTAAATTAATAGCTTCAGATTTGTTGCATGAGATTATAAAACCACTTACAGAGGTTAATCCTGCATTCGCTGTAAAGAAAAGAAGGAAGTCATAACAATGATGGATTATTAATGGCTAGCTTTCAAAACTGGAAGGCAGTGAGAACAGGCTTTAAACTTGGCTCTGCAGCTGACACAGTGAATTAAGTCCACCTATGCTAACAGTTTCAAGGATAGGTAAGGCAGTTTCTGTGGAAATCCCCAAGTTTTGTACTTGTAGCAGAAATAACTGTGTGTGTTTAAAAGCTTGAAGAGGCATTTGACTCTCCTATTTCACAGGCCTTTCACCATAAAAGCATATTGCAATGTTCACTAAACAGTTAATACTGGTCTTCACTCTGTCTTCGGGGAGTGCAAACCATGTTCATTATTATTAGTCTTGCTTTCCATCCTGAATTTTTTGCATATTGTCCTTTCTGGAATTCTTTAATTGGATTTTATATGATTGTGAAGCATGAGTAGTATTGTAAAGGTTAAGCAAAACTAGAAGTTTGATTTCAGGACAGTAACAGTTGTGTCATCTGTTTTAACTCAGTGGGATTTTTACTAGTTAGTTTTTTCTGGGCAAATCATGCTACATTTTGTAATATTTAATGGTTTAACATGCACAACAAAATTCACAGCAATAGACAATAGAAACACACATAATAATAAGATAACATTAAATAGTAAGCATATTATTGAGACTAAACACTATATAGCTAATAGATGAAGATTGTATTTGTCCCTGTGTGGCAGTTTGTATGATGGAGAAGCAGACTACTAGAGGTTCAGTAGGAGGCAGCATAAATCCCGTGGGCATTCAGTACTGTCTCGGGGTGGGGGGGGAACCCAAGAGCTGCTACTTCAGCCTCTCTCTCTCTGATTCTTCACCAACTCACATCTGTAACCTTTCTTATTCAAATTACACCGAGATACAAAATCACAAATTACTTGACCCTGTTTGACTCGACCTGAAGTCGAGTAGGGGTTACATATTTGTGATTTTTGCCTAGTGGGGTTCATATTAATCCTGAGTACTTGAAATAAGCACATTTGCAACACCTAAATTTTACCTGTAGACTTGCATCTGTGCATTGAGTTGAGAGCTTTCTTCTGAACTGGAGCAACTTCTGAGGCTCAGAATCTCAACAAACACTTGTTCTAGAATGAAAAGAGGCTCTCTTTGTCCGTGGGCCTTCTTAGCAAGAACTGCTGGTTAGACTCTTTATTCAAAATGGAAATACTGTGAGATTGTTGTGATTTTTCATTTTTATACAACTGCGTATTCATTTTTCTTTGCCAAGGCTGACTATCTACAGCACAAGATTTCAAGATAATTTAAATAGTGAAGCATCAGTGTTATATTTGCCTTCAAGACATCTTTTTGATAAAAAGATTTCCTAACAATTGAACAGGAGGAACAGCATACTTTTTGGCCCCATTTCTAATTTTCTACCCTTTAATCAAATCATTATATACTTCATTTTCCCAGGCAATAGTTACATTTGTGTCAAAAAACAAAAAACCCCAACATAATATGGTGTGATTCTAGACTTATTGCCATGTAGTAAAATTACATTTATGTGTTTTAAAATACTATGATTTAATCTTGTAAGCATGGTCCAGGGTATGCATTTGCTAATGCTTTTTTGAATACTTTGCATAGAAAGAGGTGAATCTAAATATGGCTCTCACCTACCTGTTCAAGACCTTATTGGTTTTTAAATAGTCTTAGATGTGGCCTTTCGTTTTTATAATTCACTTCAATTAGTGCAACAGCCTTGAAGTATGTATTTTGCTGGTCCATATGCTTCATTGTTTGACACTAGTAGTTAAACACTTGACAACAAGATTTGCCTGCTCATTAGACCTTACATCATCTAAAAATCTTTTGAGAGTTTAAAATCAGTATTCAGCAGTTTATTAATCTCAGTCCAGGGTCAAAAAGAAAACACAGTTACCTTCTTACACACATGGTGCTGTTCACTGTGAGACTTGCTAAGATCTGGTCCTGACTGACACCATCTCACTGCATCTAAAATTAATTTTAACTCGACCAGTCTTCTAGTCCAGAACACTTATCTGTATATATAATGTATTCTCTTCTGTTCATGCACACACATGCATGTATAGTTTCTGTGAGCATGAAAGAGTGAAACAGATGGCTTTAAAAGCAAAAATTTCCACTCAGTTCTATTTAATATCACATTTTCACAGGAAAATACTCCCTCACATGATTTATTAGGTATTTTGTGAAAAGGAAAACTAGCAAGTATCGGTCAACTTCTTTTCTTCCCCAAATATGTATTATATCAACCAAACACAACACTTAGCAACTTTCTGAGGAAATATCCTTTTTTTTTTTTTTTGTAGTTGTCACCTTAACAAGTATATTGCTTTTACTTTTTAACTACTTAATTGGGAGTTTACTGTAGGCACATACAAAAGAAATTAGTTTGTATATTGTCATCCAGCTTGTACAGAACAGAGATTTAGTTTAACCAGAAAGAGTTTGCCTACAATGTCAACAGGGCAGTGATTGTTGAGGATGAGCCCACTTTAATGCCAGCTTTTCTTCTTCCATCTACTAACTGTGTGATTGATAATAAAGGAATGACTGAGCATGCATGATTTATAATATACTAAGAAGCATAGAGTATGCACTGCTAGCTCTTGCTAATGGCTTTATAAAGCTGCAATTCTGGCATGTGCTTTCATTGATTTAAGACAAACTAATCCCAGTATTCTCATTTTAGCTTTTACGGGTGGTGAAAGAAGCCAATGCCATTAAGACATAGCTCTATAGAAACTCCTCTCCCAGAGGACTGAAAAGGCTTGGCACATGCAGTTGATGGAGGCAGGTCTAGAGATTAGTGCAAGTGTTACTTTGAAGAATCACTCTTTCTGGCATGTTTCCACAGTCTCCCAAAGGAAATGCAGTCAAATGTTTAACCAGAGTTAATCCTTTCCCCAATTACCATTGCAGAGCTGAAGCTATAGCAGGCAGCAGGTAACAGAGGAGCAGTTCTCTCACTCCAGTCCATAGAGAAAGAGGTTTGATATACAGTATATAGAATCCTCAGCAGTTCTGAAACTTCTGTTTACTTTTCAAGTGCTATTACCCATAACATTAAAATGTCATTCTTCTTTCCAACAGCAGCAGGAAGAATCACAACTCACTTTGTATGTGTCTGATAAAGCATTTTAATAGTAAAGGCTAATAGAAAACACTATTTAAAGGACAGAGTTCTGCCAGGGTTAACTCACTTGGAATAGTCTGAGTCATACTGGTAATATCACTGTTCAGCATGGTATCCATATAAGAGATGAACTCCTAAGTTTTGAGCTGATTTTGTTTGACTGAAAGGGCATTGCTAGGGAGTCTGTGTCATCTCTAGCATTTATTTTGTTGGGGTTTTTTTTGTTTGTTTGTTTTCTTATCTCATGTGAATTAAGAACCTCGAATAAGCATTCATTTTAATGACTTAGTTAAACAAATGCATTTTATCATTTAATCAGGCTTATGGATTTTTTTCTTCTCCTCCATCATTGAGCTGCACAATACAAATATTGGTTTTTCAGATAAGAAATTCAATTAGCATTTTGAAGGGGTAAAATTCACTCCCTCTCATAGCAAGTTCTTATTAGCTTATATGGGATGATTTGGAGTCTTGATGAAATTAGACAACCTAACAAAATTAAGGGACTTGCATAAGGAAAGAGCAGGTAATGTTTTATTTTGATTTATTGCAAAAAGCCTTCCTAAAAATCATTCCAGAAGCTTTTGAAAAAATTGTGATGAGGGTATTCATAAATATCAGCAGCAGTTCCTTACCTAAACATAATATTCATAAGTATCAGCAGCAGTTCCTTACCTAAACAAATGCATTAATACCTAGAATTTTCAGATTTTAGGGCAGTGTTTGAACCCAGAAATGCATCTGTGTATCCTATAACTCTTGAGCTTATAATTAAAATTAGAATTTAATTTGACATGCATTTATTACCCATAAGAGAGTTAGGTTTGCAGAAATGGAGCTTAATCAGTTTCTAATACAACATTTTTAGAGGTGTGTGAAAGACAACCTTTTGAGTCTTAAATTTTATTCTTGACCCTATTTTTAAAGTAGTAAAAATGAGGGGTGAGGGGAAAACAGTATCGTAAAAGTTTACCCGAAGAACTTTTCAGAGGCTTCACATGTCCTGTGCAATGAAGCAGCATGATCCTGCTGGTTATTCCATCCCAAAGGCTTTGAAGCCTTTGGCTGCTCTGCTGAAGTGGAAGTATCAAGAGTGTAGGCTGATCAAGAGGTCAGTAGAGCAGGGTGCTGCTGTAGTTACCTGTCTGGGTAGAGAAACACAGCTGTAGTTGAATCGCACCTACATGCTGACAGGTGATACAGCACTTTCACTACACTCATCTGATTTCCAACTCTCAGCTGAGAATACAAGCAGCACCAGAGCACTGAGAGGTTGGCCCTCCTTCTAGCAAGACATGGGCTTGAAACTGATTGCATTAGGACTTCTACATGGTGCAGCAGAGCAAACAAGCAAACTTCCAGTTTTATCTACTCTGCTAGAAAAATGGAGGGCATGCAAAAGTGCTGTCTTAAAGTAGGAGAAGCTGCACTTTTAAGGAGTAAATCCATTCTACTACAAATGTTAGACTCAAGGGTTTTTTTGTTTGGTTTGGTTCCTTGCGTGGTTTTTGTTTGTTTGGTTGTTGTTTGGGGGTTTCTGTTTTAGTGGTTTGTTTTGGATTTTTTTATTAATACGTTCTGTTTCAAAGTTGTCTTTTATAATAAGGAGGGGAGGAAAGTGGTACTGTTCCTCCAGAAATTTCTGAAAAGCTGAAAAAAAGAACCAAAAATAACTGATAGTGCTACTTAAGAGTAGCACACAGTACTGTGTGAGGCAGTAAGTACACTGGCTGGACAACAAACTCAAGCTTCTTACAATTTAAGCCTTTCCAGGTAAATATTAGAAACCATGCCAGCACAGGCAATTCTCCCAATGCTCTTTCCCAATTTGTGTTCTCATTTTCAGATGCATATTTTGTGCACAGTTAACAGATCTCTGACTACATCCTCACCTTAACTTCTGTAATATAAACTGTTGTTTTGTAAAATGTCTCATGCAGATCTGAGGTCTGTGCCTAAGTCAACTTTCAGTCAGTTCTAAATCTTATCTGCTAAATGCGAACCTTTTCCTAAGGGTGGGGGAATGTGGAGCTGCAGTCTTTAATGATTTTCAGGCACTGTGACTTTCCTGAAAATTAGTGTGAAATAGTGCATAATATGCAGAACTGCTAGCTGGCAGAAGGGTTTATATGACCACTACTTACATAAGTATGTGTGAGGTTTGGCTTTGCTTGGGTTTTGCCTTTGTAGTGACCTAACTTCCTGTCCTTGCATCTAGTTAGTAACAGCTTAATAGCCCTATTAAAATGCAAAATATTTTAGCCTGTCTTTAGTGCTGACTTCAGATTAAATTCAACTTCTGTGTAGGAAGATGCAACTCTTACAGACTACAAAGCAAATGCAGTCCTACTGGTTCTTGACTACTCTATAATAGGAGTTAATGTCCCAAGTTTGCTTCAGAAGTTCTGCCTTGAAGACAGCAGATGTGTTGCTAAAGCCATCTGGCTCTTTTTTTGAATATAATTTGTATGCCTATAAATAATCACCATGCATATGGGCTGCATTTCAACCATGTGTTCTTCAAACTATGTAAGTTAAGATAATTTATTTCTTCTAGTCTTACAAAGAGCTTCTGCCATACATTCTTGTCCTGTTGTTAATATACTTGCAAACTATGAGAGTGAAAAAGCAACTTAGATGCACTAAGAAGCCAGAAAAGTTGATTAGACAAGGGAAACTAAAACACCCCTTTAGCCTTAAGCAATCACTGACTTTTTTCAGTATTTTCCATCATTTGAAGTAGTAATTTAGAGTCCTAGAGCTGATTCCAATCTCAAGTCTGCACATGTGTGGCATTAAGAAAAGTGTTAGGGAACGGATGCAAACAACCTCAGTCAGAGATATTATTCTTCTGAAATAATTCTGCACAGTGTGCAAAAATGTAATGAGTGAACTCTTGCTCGCCTTTCCTTTCAGGATTCTCTTACTGATCAGCTGCATAGTTATGACTCATATGCACGGATTTCCTATGTCAGTACTGAATGTGGCTTTTCTCTAAACTGGAAGAAGTCTCAAAAACATTAAAAAAATATGTAAATCAAGCCACATTTTTGTGCTGTCCTTTATGAGTTTGTGTAATTTTGCTGCAGAACTTGCATCTGTATTCCTTGGGGGAGGGGAAATAATTGAAATACAATGTATTTGTGCATAGGAATGCATCTATCTTGAATAAAAGAATGAATGTCATTGTATGTCAAGTGAAAGGAAACTCGGGTTTTGCACTTGATAGCATCAGCAGAGTAAAGAATTCACACAACTTTTTTAGAAGAGTTTGCTCTCTATTGGAAAATAGCAAAAGACATTTTTACACGACTACTCAATGAAGAAGTTATTTATAGTGCTTAGCTAACTGTAACCCACAACTTACTGTGTTAACAAAATGAACCTTTTTTTACTCACTTTTAGGAGAGTAAACGATCTATCTACCATTACACACCAGCATAGGATCAGTGGGAGGGAGGGATGGGAGATTCTTGCTATTGTAGAGTGCAACTGTCTTCAGTTCTGTTGTGGGGTTCCAGTTTGGCATGAGTTTGTATGTGTTTTTAGACTAAGAGCGTGAGCAGCCTTTTGATTTGAAGAAACAAGGAGACCACATTTACAAACTCAAAATGTCACTTGGATGCAAGATTTGTGAGGAAATGAAGGTGCAATCCTCAGTATTTTACAGATGGTTTAGATGTTCTGCTCAAGAACCTCAGCTACATTGTCATTTGAGTTTGTTTAGGTATAATAACTAAGAATACTGTATCAGAAAAGTATTATTGTTTGGAGATTTACTTAATCTCATAAGTTTGATGTGTTGTGCTTTTAGCTTTCATCCAAAACAATGTTTTGTCTATAGCTATGTTAGAGCATGAGCTTCAGAAGCCACCTTTTAAAAATCAAGTTTAATATAATTTCAAAATCTGGAATTCTGTCTTTGGCCTTAACTTGTGCTCAGAAAGCATTTAAAGTATTTTTAAACTTGTGAAATTCTACTTGTGTAGAATTTAATTCTGATAAATTATGGTGACTGTAATTTACAAACTTGCTGTGTTACAGCGTTTTCCATTTTCCCATGATATATATGTGAACAGGAAAGCCATGGAAAACTGTCCTAGTGTCTTTTGTAGATTGAATATAGCTCTCATAAGATGAGTGGGAGATGATTTCTGCTGCTCTGCAGGGAGAGTGACCACTCAAAGAGTAGAGCCAAACCTCACTCTGCAGGGACCGTGACAGAAGTCTTAAGTTATTGCTGCAGCCAAGGCTTGGAGATAATTATCTCTGTCAAGATTTCCTTAGCCTATCTCATGTACTGTAAGCATAAAGAAACAGGTCTGGGACAAGGAATAAACAGGTTTACATAGCTTCTTTAAAAAAAAAAAAATCTTCAAGAATTTTTACTTCTGGTTGAAATACCAGAAAGAACTGTGGTATGTGATGCAGTTAAGAGCTCTGAAAATATTCCAAAATTGCTGCTTTAAGGTTTTGACCTCTAGATTGGATGTTGAATCCTGACAAAAAGCTAGTATTAAAGTGTCACATGTTCATTTGCAATATCCATCTGGTTTCCTCCATGGCTTGTTTTCTGTTGTTTAAATATGATGTCTGCACACTGGAAGCCATATGGAGGGTGGGGCCTTCAAATAAACAGTAATGACTGGGATACTCAAAAAGGTAGAAAATAGGTAGAGTGTGAATCTGCCTTCCTAACGATCTGTAGCATATGTTGATCAGAAAGTTAAAGAAAAAAAGACACAAATGCATGGTATAACCTGCTACTAATATCTTTACCCTTAATATGAAATGCATGTGAAAGAATCATTGCAAAAGTAGAATCCTGATCAAAGTCATGTACAAGAACTTTTGAAACTTCTCTTCTGTAATTCTGGGTTGTCGTGAAAAATATAATCACAAATAAGTGACAAAAATTGTAGAAAGAAATTAAGCATAAATACTCTGATTGTAAAAGCAAACCTTGTAAAGAGGAGATAACAAACCTTATAAACAGCAAATGATCATTTTTTGTATATATTTAAAGTATAAAAGAGGATAAAGTGAAACAGGTTTTCCTTTTTTTGTTTGGTTTGGCTTGGCTTGATTTGGTTTGGGGCGGGGTGGGGATTGTTGGAAGGGGGACATTGGCGTGAAATCTTATAACTTTCTTGGAAGGTTTGTCAGACTTTCAGGCCTACTTTTAGGATCCTATTCAAGCAAAAGTCATCTTAGCACTTACTCTTGAGACCCAAAATCTTGTGAAGCCTGATCTCTGGCTGAGTGCACCACAGCCCGCCTGTGCACACAGGGTGGAGGCAGGGAGGGTTGGTGGTACAGCTATTACTTTAACCGCACTTTCCAAATATCCGGTGAAATTGAAAATAGCTGCTTCCTTGATAATAGCTTCATGATCAAAGTTAGAATTCCCATCCCCTTCCACTTTCTTCCCATGACTATAAACTGCTTGAAAATGTTTGTTTGATTAGACTTTGTGTTTTCATTTACTAAACATCTGTACAGCACTTGTGTCTAAAATCCTTAGAAACCTTTTTGCCTTGCTCTCAAATTCTGTCTTACTTGCGTTGCTTCAATATTGTTGTGTTGTTGATTTCTAGTTTTAGCAAATAGAAAAAAGGTTTCTAAAAACTGTAAGATGGTGGATAAAAGTGTGACCATACTTTTAACTGCATCTCTCATCCTTCATCTCTGTCACTCTTGATGTAAACATGCTGGAATTTGACTATCAATACAGTAGGGATTGTATTATAAATCATTGCTGAGACATTAGCTAGTGATGCTAAGGAGGAGGCAGAATGTATGTTCAGGAAACAAGGAATGACTCTAGTGACAGTATATGCCATGTAGGTGCAGTAGGAATTATCTTCCAGCTAAGAGTGCATTCTCCTGGTTTTCTTAGACCACACCAGATTGTGATCACTGAACTACTGCTCCAGTGATAATACAAAACTGGCTGGTTGGATGATGGAAGCATTCTTCAGGATGCTTGTTATGTTCAATGGTGATGCTGTTTCCTGACCCTTCTTTCCTTATTTCTGTGATTTTCCTTCCTATAGCTGCATACTGCCACACATTCTCTTAGGGGACTGAATGCCATTGTGTACTTGTTTTGGTCTTTTCAAATTAATTGACATTGTAATTACAGAGATCAATAGTATACTGCAAAAGAAAATATACTTTACAGAACAGAATTACGTTTACAGAATACTTACATTCTATAGTAAATAGTTCACATTAGGTATGTTTCAAGAAACTGTTGCTTGAAACATATTCCCAAGCTGGAGAAATCCAGAGCATGTGAATGAATGGTACTGCAGTGCATGGCAGACTATTTGAGTCTTGTTTGAAGTGATTTACCAATAAATTTCTTCAAAGGACTTGTGATCTTATTCCATATAAAAGCAACATTTCTAAATTCAGTTCAGAAGTAGCATGTGTCCCTGACTGCAGCGTGGGTGTTGGAACTGCATGATCTTTAAGGTCCCTTCCAACCCAAAGCAGTTTGTGATTCTGTGAGAACTTTGTCATGTCCCTTTTCTGATTTTCTCTGATGTATGTCCATCTAAAATATCTCAGTGCATTAATTATATAGGAGATATATAGAAAATTTAATAGAACCTTGTGATCCTAGTAAGGTCTTAACAATATAGTCTGTTTTGGTATTTGTTGCAGCTTGCAGCAGCTACTGCAAGGTAAATGATAGAGGCATATCACATCACCTTGAACATTACAATTAATCCCTAGGGCCGTGCTTGCATGAACACTTCATTTCACATCTGTGAGATGGGATTCCTGTGTTGGGAGGAGTGGAGCTCATGTTTCAGAGCATATAAATTCAGAGTCCTCCATTACGACTGAGGCCAGTGTGTGCTTTACATTCTGATGGTTTTTAATGATTAGAGTAACCATACCATAACCTGTACTTCATTCCGTAGTTGAAAGTACTCTATTACTTTCCTGGCTTTAACACTTTTTCTGCTTGTTTTGATTCAGCTTCTCTTACTCCTGTCACTTCCCAGTTCAGTGAACAGTTAAAAGGCTGTTTTCCTTATTGAGGGAGGCTATACAAAGTTCTTCCCATGTGGCACAATCTTCTGTTTTCAAACTTTAAGGTAGACTGTCTTGCTTGCTTGAAGTTACGTGAAACAGTCAACAATAGCAAAGGTAGGATAAAGGAATGAAAATTATGTGCCTTCATAGTGCACCAAGTTCAGTAACTGATCTTTTTGTCTTCACAATTTCAGGAGCTTAGTAACACATTTTAATAATGATAAGAGATCTATAAGCCAGCTTGTGAAGTGACATTAGCACAAAGACCATATGGATGATTGTGAAATATCTTGTAGAAATTTTAGGAGTGTGAATTTGTCTAGAGTCATGTCTCCCTGAATACCAAAATAATTCCTCTTCTGTTCAGTGTGAAGTCTTAGTTCCTATAACAACACTAAGCTTTGTAAACTCTGTTTTGTAGATTTTTGATTCTCTCAAACTCAAACCTAATTATCACCTATAGATATTTCTGTAAAGGACCTGTATATCCATAGTAATCTATGTGCTGAATGCTTGATTTGTAGGTGAAAAAAAAAGTATTAAATCAGAATATAAGGTCTTTGCAGCACAGTACACTACATAGTGAAAAGCAGCTGGTACAGTTGCTGTTTCTAAGGTACTTTTATCTGCAGTCCAACCATCTACCTTTCAGACTTTCTTTACAAGCACACAAATTTCCACTTCTGTGTACACATGCCCTTTTCACTATGTGCCACTTTCAGCTGTTGATGAAATATTGATTTCTCCTGTCACAATTCTTTTGAGTTACAGTACTCATGATGCTGAAAAAGGAACAAGATTCATTATTTTATTTTTTGTAAGTGTGTTCCAGTCTCTTTAGATTTTATTTTCCTGTAAGGCTGTATGAAAGACATGCTGAAATGACAAGAAGGGTAGGATACCAATCTGCACCAAAATGGAATGGTTCTTTGGAAATATCAAATAAAATGATGAAGAGAGCAAGAAGGGTTTAGGAGTAACCGTTTCTTTCAGAAGTCAGTTCTTTTTGCTGGAGGAGGAATTAGAAACTAAATGTTTACTAAGGAGATAATTTTCCTCTTTCCCCCTTCCNACTTCAGTTTAGACTTCCAAGACCAAGGACTTTGGCTTGGGTAACTTTCTTTTTGCTATTGTGGGTTTATTTATCATATACAGTCATCACCTGCACTTGTATTTCAGCTGGGGAACTCCAGACAGAGGCAGAGCCAGCACTGGCCACATCACTGCCAGCCATGTGCTGGCACTGGGAGCACTGCTTTAGGCAAACTCTTCTGTTTGCTCCTTCTAGTATTCTGGGTTTGATAGCAGCCAGTAGTAAACAGCTCAGAGAAATACACTAGATTTTCACAGCCAGTAGGTTTGAGATGTGTTTGGTCTCTTTCTATATCTGTTAAAAACTGGCATAAGACCAAGAGCATGTAACTTAAACTCCGCGTTTGTGCCATCATTGCTATAGATGGAACACTTGGTATCTGAGAACTGGTTTTCACATGTTTGTGTCTTACCTAAATACTCTGCATTGTGGAGTTCCACGGTCTGCAGGTTGAGATGCATCACAAATTCATCACTTATTAAAAAAGTTTTGTCACATTACAGTTGAATGTTCACTAGATCTTCTACTAGTGAAGTTCTGGTGAAAGAGGTTTTTTTAAAGAATCCTATTAATTGCTCTACATCTATGTTGACTCAAATCAGTACTAGGCAAAGTAAATATGTATTTCTTAGCAGTAATATAATGCAGACAACTAAAATGTGTTCTGGTAAGTGGATTTAATGATGGATACATTTAAAAAACAAATGAATGCATTGATTATTATATGTGAGTCAAATACTGGAC
This sequence comes from Eubucco bourcierii, assembly GCA_013396675.1. NCBI lineage: Eukaryota > Metazoa > Chordata > Aves > Piciformes > Ramphastidae > Eubucco > Eubucco bourcierii. Next base: position 475,719 of record VWZE01000080.1, read on the forward strand.
TTTCAGCTTAGAAACATGTTTGGCAAAATTTTAAAGATCTTATTTTCAGGTGATAGTAGATGCCATGTAATAACTGCAAGTAAAGTATCTTTTTGCTTTGTACTGTGGTCTGTAAACATCTTGTCAGTGAAGTAAATTGTTTGACAGTCAGATGCAGGATGTGCGGGAGACTTTAGTTGGAGTTTATTGTTGTTTATGCAATCTGCAAATCAAATGATTCTTGGCAAAACAGAGGAATAAACTTCAGTAAAAGTCACTATTATAAGCAGATGACATATGTTTGTGTTAGTAACCATGTACCCTAACAGACCATCTTCAAAAGAATTAGGTTTTTTGATCAGAAACAATAGAATAAGGTATAGCAGCTTACTCCTTTTCCTTGTCTCAATTGAACTTGAATTTCTCTTGATGTAGGAAGCACTTCCATATCTTGTTCTTAGACCATCTGTATCACTATAATGCAAAGGATATTTTGAAACAGTAATTAGAATTTTGTATTTTAGGACATACAGAAAATAGAACCTCAAGAGAAAAGAGGGTACTAGTCTTCCCATGGTCCCAAAACAGTCACAGAATCATTGAATACCAAGTTAGAAAAGACCTCAAGGATCATCTGATCCAACTTTTCTTTTGAAAAACATGGTGGCCCAACACCCTGTTCAACTGACTGTTAGAAGTGTCCAGTGTTGGAGATACCATCATTTCTCTAGGAAGATTATTCCAATGTCTGATTGTCCTTATTGTGAAAATTTTCTTCATCTGTCCAGTTGGAATTTCCCCAGGAATGACCTTTACACATTATTCCTTGTCTATTCCATGTGACTCCTTGTTACAAAGAGGTCTCCCTCTTCTCTGTAGCTACTCTTTAAACACTGGAACATGATGATAAGGTCTTCCCTAAACCTTCTTTTCTGAAGGCTGAACAAATCCACTTCTCTGTCTTTCCTCATATGGCAGGCATCCCAGCCCTTCAACTGGGACTTCTCAGTCATGGCTCTTTATCAAATACGTTCTTTAAAACTCAGGGAAATTTATTCCATGCTTAATTGTTTTTTGAACTAGAAAGATTTTTCTACCTTCAATTCACCACACTTCAATTAAACTCTGTTGTTCCTTGTATTCTCCACTGTAAATCTTAAAAGTAGTATAAACATCCTCTCAATTTTTAAACCTATTTTTCAAAAAAGTTTATTAACCCTTTGCAAGACGATATGAATTTAAAGCAGATTTTCCTTTCTGCCATTCTGATCTTTTGTGGAATATCAAAGAGTGAAATACTGAGGTGGACTGAAAAAAAAAACAAAAAACCAAAACAAAAAAAACCAAACCATGCTTGATTGTTTCTTTCTAAGTTGATGTGGTGCCCTGAGGATCTCTTGAGTACCTCTTTACCAGAAAGTTGTTCTAGTTTCCGTTTTCTGTAGGTTTGTTACATTGTGCAACTATTTTATAGATCAGATTCTGTGGCATATTTACAAGATAAGCATGTTAAGATACTGCTTTACTAAACTTAGGGCATATGGCATTTGCTGCTCTTCTTTTTTTTTTTTTTTTCCCAAGGAAAGCATGTTATCATGTCACAAAAAGAAAAAGCATTGTCTTTGATAAAACTTACTTTTGGCAAATATCTGTGGCTGCTGTTTACTTACTTTCTTTCCTTCATTTGCAGATCATACCAATGCAAGGAATTTATTTCTCAGTTATGTGAATAGGTATAAATAATATTTTACGTTATTGTTTCAAAGACACTTTCACATCCAGCTGAGAGAATGAGTTCTACAAAATAATCCCATGTCCAGTGTTTTAGCAAACACAGTATGCAGTTTGAAAAGGATAACTAATGTTGAAGTTGAGCCAATTCCGTTTGATGAACCAGATGTTTTGTGTTCAGACATACAAGTTGCATCCTAGGTATGCTGGGTTCAGGCAGGGGGTGTTTACATTGGCCATCTCCTGGAATAATTTTAAGGGCAACTGTTCTTTAGTTTAATGTCCACCAGAAATCTGTTCCTCACCAGTTCACTTGTGAAATTCAACCTGAGCAATAGGAGTGAATCCCCCACTCTTTCAATATGTGCAACTGGTGCAGTCGTTTCATTGTTTTACTCACCTTCAGGAGGCAATCCATCCTACATGGTTGTTCTACTGATTTTTTTTTTTTTTAATTAGGTATAAACCCCTTTTCACCTTCAACTGATTGTTTTTGCTCTGGCCAAAGAAATAATTGATATGTGTTATTGATAAATCCAAGCAACAGCAAAACCTAGCAGTGAGTAATCTCTCTCTTATGAGTAACTGGCATTGTAGCTGTCCTGGCATTCAGACTAGACTAAACTACTGCATTCCTGTCATGAGCTGAATTGAATCTGCTCATGATAGTCAGTACCATGCTGCCCTCATGCCAGCTTTAAAAGGGAAGCACTGTCTGGAGCAAAGTATTAGGGGGTTTGAAGTTCAGATTGTAACACGAGAGGCTTCCCATTGATCACTGCTTCTAATTTTCAGGTCTGAGGTGTTGGCCTTTTCTGCTGGGTGGGCTGGGGAGGTTGAGGTATCACTGGCATCACTGGCTTCTGCTGCTGCTTCTGCATTCTCTGCTTTTCCACAAATAGGCTGTGGTAATTGTGCATTGTATAATTTCCACTAAATTCCTTACCTAAACCTAAAGTTTACTTTTTGTGTTACTTTCTCCCCCATCTGTGTAGGCAGTGTTAACCCAGGGCACTCCCCAACTTTGCCTGCAAATGCAAGTCATTCTGTTTTACAAGATCAAAATCTAGTATGCAAAGACTTAACAGTCATGAGAGTCAAGAAGGACTCAAAGCTCGATCAGAACATAAAAATGAACACAGAAGTAGACTTGAGTTTTTACTAGATATTAGTTACAGATGAGGCAAACATCAGTGCTGGAATGAAGTGTAACTTATGCATTCAAGTTGGAAGTAAATTTACACATGAAAATGCTTGCTTTCAGACAAGATACAAAAGAGCTCAAGATTTTTATTTCTGAATTCTCGTAGGTATATCTTAAACCAATTGCACAAGGGAAGGAATGAAAGCAGTTAGTACCAAAAAAATCAACATTTGCCTTTTCCCTTCCATTTGCAATCCCAATGCTTTGAATGTGCTACAGTGGGAAACAGTGAGACGTTCTTGTTCAAAATTTTCATATATGTTGATCTTGTCCATCTGGTTATTCTTTGTCAAATCAGAATAGCTTTTATACCATTCAGCTGATACTATTTGACTTTGAATAATAAATATACATGTAGTAATTTGAGGGGTATTTCTCAACTTGATTGTTCTAAGACAGTGAAGTTTTGTCTGAATTTGCTCCCTAACTCCTCCAACTTTAACCTACCCTTCCCTAAGAAGCCATCCTTCATTCTGTGTCTTGTACCTTGAAATACCTCATAAGTCTGGAGATGAAGTTTAAGGGAACAGCTCCAAAACAAGAATACAATGGGAAGGCAGCAAAGTCACACAAACAAAACTGCTGCAGCTCCTCATCCTCTACATCTTCTCAGAACTTCTCTGCTTGTGCAAATCTGATATCCTTGCAGTCACAGCAAAGATCATGTGTCTGTGACAACTTTGCAAATGTAATTTTCACATGTATTTTATTACAATTGGTACAGTGACCTGTATTTCAGTTACTATATGGATATTGACCCTGAAATACACCTAATATAATCTGAAGCTGATATGATTGAAGTTTTTTTGTCACTCAGTTTAGGCTAAAATGATTACGCTGAGATGTTTTTAGTTATTATTCCTACCAAAAGCTTTCTTACCACAACTCAGCTGCAGTTACTAACTAGATAATTTAAGATTAAGGATAAACTGCTGGGTACTATGTAATAGTATTTTTGACATACATATTTTACTGTTGTTACAGGAGGACAAAAATACACAAGGATTTACATTTTCCTCTCGTTACTTCACATAGTCATTTATGCCCAAGAATACATAGAAAGACCAGTAGCTAAACTTAAAATTATGCCTTCAAAGCATGATTTTCATGGGTTGTTTTTTTTTTCCAGTTTTCCAGTAAATAAAAGGTATTTCATAGGCTACTGTTTCTGAAATAGCATTTTATACTGGTATATTTTATATTTATATTATATACATATATTATATTTACATTATATACAACTTATTGTATTAATATATTATATTATATGCAGTATATATTATATTCATTGTATATTATATTTATATAATAGCATTTTATAGTGGTATACTGAGATACCTGAACATGTCCAGAGAAGGGCAACGAGGCTGATGAGAGGCCTCGAGCACAAGCCCTATGAAGAGAGGCTGAGGGAGCTGGGATTGTTTAGCCTGGAGAAGAGGAGGCTCAGGGGAGACCTTATTGCTGTCTACAACTACCTGAAGGGTGGTTGTAGCCAGGGGGAGTTTGCTTTCTTCTTTCAGGCAAGCAACACCAGAACAAGAGGACACAGTTTCAAGCTGTGCCAGGGGAAGTTTAGGCTGGAGGTGAGAAGAAAGTTCTTCACTGAGAGAGTCATTGGCTGCTGGAATGGGCTGCCCAGGGAGGTGGTGGAGTCTCCGTCCCTGGAGGTGTTCAAGGCAGGTTTGGACGTGACACTTGGTGCCATGGCCTAGTCTTGAGGTCTGTGGTAACGGGTTGGACTTGATGATCTTTGAGGTCTCTTCCAACCTTGGTGATACTGTGATAATACTGGTATTTTAACATTATTGACATTTTATGCAAAAGATCATTGTATTCAAACAGGCCAAAAAGAGAGACTCTTTTTTTTCTTATTACTAAAAGAATTTTTGCTCAGAAGGTTATTAAGCTTGCTTTTAAAAATATGTCTTTTACGTACAGTTTAATTTCTAGCTTTCCATGTCAATAATTTTTAATGGAAGTAATGTGGGGGAGATCTTAGTCCCTCCTTAAGTGTTTTGTTAATCTGTGCTCATGTTCACTTGTCCTTTACAGCTTCAAATCATTTTCTTTGTCTGATGTGTGTCTCATAAATTTTACTTTGAAAATGAAATGTTTTATTATACTATAACTACATTTATTCATCAAAGAGCAGGGATTTCTGTTGCTGAATCTTATCATAATGTCAATCCCCTTTCTCCTCCTTTTTCCATCTCTTCGACTTAACATTCTTTGTTCACTTAATCACAAGGGAATCTTTTCCTTTCCTTTCTCCTCTTATAATTACTGTCTTTGTCTATGTTCAAGATTCCAGCCTCATCACAACTGCACATAGGAGGGGTGGCAGCTGTGACAGGAGCCTCTTTGAAGCCTGGGAAGCAAATACATCTAATGAAAGGGCTCCAATGCCCCCTCTAAAGGTGTTTGTGGATCAATTCTAACAATTTCTTAACTCCCATCCCTGAGCTACCTGATGTTTCTCTGAAGCTTCATTTGACTTAGTTGCAGAACTTCCCTCAAGAGATATTGCCTCATGCAGAGGTCAAAGGCATCTTTTACGAGAGGAAGGTTTCAGACCTACTGTGCAAGTTGTTTGATTTTTTGACAGGCTTCATATGCAACCTCTCTGGAACAATGATGACTTTTGGGCAAGTGCCCTAATATTCAGCCTTTTCCAGATAATGGGAACAGTAGCAATATGAAGTCTGTTTACCAATCTAAATTACAACTGGTAATTTTAATTTCTTTCCACTGTGATTTATGATATTTTAGTTTATTTTAATGAGTGAGGTACATACATTAAGAATCTAGAAAAATGACTAAATGCTTGAATCCACCTTGCCAGTGCCTTGTTTCCAAACAAGATTTCTTAAACATTTCTATATAGTTCTTATCATTGTAAAATCAAAATTTGCCAACCTGAAGAGCACCTTGGCCTCAACACGTGTCTCAGTCTGTTCCACTCTTCATTGTTTTCCGCTGCTGGTTCAGTCTGAATACAGCTGAAGCTGCAAAGTGCCTTGGATATGTTTGCATTTTTTGTTCTTTCAAGGCCTTCATAGGTTTGATTAGCTCTTCCCAGGTCATAGCAGCAGCTCAGCCTGTAATTATTTGTGTTGCGTCTCTTTCAAGGAGTGGGGATTATTTTCACTGTTTGATACATGAGAAATAGGGATTATATTTATTATTATGAGTAGAGTGGCAAGGAAAACAGACAAGTCAATGGAACAGTCAAAGAGGAAGTGCATTTCTAATTTTTTTTATTATTTTTTTTTTTACTTCTTCATCCTGTCTGCCATGCCTGAAGTGTGAGCTTGTTATGTGTAGATAGTTGTTTGTTTTTTTTTTCCTATTTGGATATTTGTGTAATGAACATAAACATTTTAAATTGCATTTAATTTTCATCTGGCATCTTTCTTATTTAATAGCTAATTGTCTTTATCATTACTCATTACAGGTATGCCAAATCTTTCTCTCTTCTCTCAGATTATTTCTTTTGTGTGGTTTTCCATTCTAGAGATTCTGAAATATTTTTAACTCAGTATCCCTATTACATCCCCAAGATTACTGCAATTATCCTCAAAATTACTGTCTAATGAATTTTCTTAATGTATAGAGTGTGTGTGTGTTCGTGTGTATAAATATTAACTGAAAATATTTTCATGTTCACCTTTGGGGAATTAACTCTTACCCTGAAAAGAGGGAAGGTCTTAGAAGACCGACAGCTTTTGGCTTTTATTCCTGGTTTCCTCAGCTTTCTAAAAAGGTATTCACCTTTGATAGCTGTAATTCTACATACTTTACAGCAGAGTAGTTATATTAGCTAATTTTATGGGAATGACCACTTTCTACCTGTGGGTGTTTACACAGTAGCTCCAACAGCAGCATGGAGAGTGCCAGCATAAGTTAATTCAAGAGTGTTTTATCTAGAAGCACACTTTTGTTATGTACCCATTGCAGCTGTTTTTATCTACATTAGCAATATAACTTGCTAAGTCTAGGGCTAAGTACTTTCATTTCCTCTTATCTAACCTGAATTAATCATAATTGTGGGTAGTTAGGCAGTCTTGCACTATTTATTTTCTTGTATTGATTGAGAATGTGCCTACAAGCAGCAAATAGGGGATGGGATGCAAAAACGGAGAGAAACTAAAAGATTTGCAATGCATAGAGAAGCACAAAAAGTTATTTCCTAAGGGGCACATGAGAGGAGTTTAAAAAAATTTAATGCTTCCTGAGACCTCTTTGCCAGAATAATACATTTAACACAGCACAAAGAAATGCATTCTTTCTGAAACAGATGAAGTCAACATGTAAAACCAAGAGAAATTTGTGTCAGATGAAGCAGCAAGAGTATACCTCAGTTGGGTAAATGATGTACTACATTTCCTAGTACTCAAATAGTCATTCAACTTGTGAACATAAGAACTTTTTTTTTTCACCTGAACTCGATACCTTTGCTCAAGGAGATCTTATTCAAGCTGCAAAACCAGATCAAAGTTACATCTGGTGGACTTGAAAATTTCAATATTATCAGGATTGCTTCATGCCTTTCAAGAACTCAGAACAACAACTGAACTTAAAAATTTTAATCTACCATGAAGGAACCCAGAAATATCAGTGCCCTGTAACTCAAACACTAGTGCAAGACAGTCCAAGATATAGTTACTGTTCACTTGAAATACAATGACTGCAAAGCCCTAATGACCTAAATGTAGAGATTGAAGTAAAGCTGACATTATGTATTTCAGCCAATTTATATAAAAATCATTATATAGGCTTGAAATGATTGCAACTGAATATGGAAGTTCAGAAAAGGATATAGATGTAATAAATACTGGTCATTCTAGTATATGAAGACTTTAATAAATATGTCTAATTGAAGGTGCTTAATTCATTTGTATTGAACCAGTTTGCTGTAGTTAAGCAGAACCCACAGGTAGCAGTTGGATTATTTCATCATAAATCAGTCAAAAAGCTCTGTTCTTCCTTTGAACTGAACTTCTCTTTCATTTATATGGATTCAGAATTCTGTTCCCCAGAACACACAGATCTTTATTATATAGTCTTTCAGTGTTACTTGACTTTAGCCTGGAAGGCGAGGCCACACACACTGTGAAGAAAAAATTCTATTTTGAAAAGTTTTCAAGGCTTTTAAAATCTACAGTATCAGATATTTAAAATATGTTCAGGTTCTTTTAAAGCCAGATGCATGGTTGAGGCAGTCATCATGCATAAGCATTAAAGTGCATGTATGCAGTGGTGGATATTATAGCAGTGATATGAAAAGTATCATGAGAGTGCAGCCTTGGATAATGCACATTGTATAATATATTCTGCATGCTCACAGACTTACATTCTGAACATTCACTGAAATGGTTTTCCACATTTATCCCTTCTTTTCACAGGTAATCAGAAATCACTGTCTGTATCTGTATAAAGTGGTTGTGAAGTCAGTTTAGGATTAGTAGTTGAAAGGGCTTCCTATCACCTCAAAATTTATGGCTTTTCAGTGGTTACGCAATGCATATATTGGTAATCCAGTGTTCATTTAATCTGACTTTTATAGTTTTTCTATTTCTGTACATTAAAAACCACTGCATTATGAACCTTTAGAATTAGCTTGCTTTTGTTTTTTAGATAGATTATTATATACGAGTAGCCATTTTTCCTCTCCGATTCTCTATTATGAAATCTATATACATGGTAAAAAGCAGTATTTTAAGAGATCTTTCACTCACAAAAATACTTGGAAAAAAAAATAACAGAAGATTTTTAATCACTTCATAATTGAAGGAAATTAGTTCTTAAACCAGGCAAAAGAACTGAAATTTATGATTAACACCAAATAACACTATTTTGATTGGCTCTCTTCAGAAGGATTTTATTTTAGTATTGACTGATTAGGAAGTGTATCACAGAATCATGGAATGTTAGGTTTTGGAGGGGACCTTGAAAGATCATCTAGTCCAACCGCCCTACCAGAGCAGGATCACCTAGAGTAGGTCACACAGTAACAAATCCAGAAGGGTTTTGAATGTCTCCAAAGAACTGGACTCCACAATATCACTCGGGAGCCTGTGCCAGTGTTCTATCACCCTCAAAGTGAAATAGCTTTTTCCTTACGTTATGTGGAACATGTTTTTTTTGGTCTGTATTGTTCCTATTTAGAAAATCGTATGTTGTCCTTCATCTGTACTATCTAGATCTCTACCACACTGTGCTGTGTTTAGATTAGACTTCATAGGTAGGAACTGTCTCTAAATTCTTCAGTCAACTAAAATTGATTACTCACCTGAAATAAAAATGACTGCATGTAATAGGTTAAACCATGAGAATGGGTTAACCTGTCTGTTTCCCACCTAACACAGAAGGGAGGGAAAAGTAACCCCAAAAAACTCTGGGTTGAGATAAAGACCTGAGAAAAGAGTTCACTGAATAAATGAGATAAAAATAATAATACAATGCACAAATACCTTTGCTTATTTGCAAAAAAAAAAAAAAAAAAAAAAGCACAGCAGAAAGCAGCAGTTAGCAGAAGCAAGTGAGCTAAAAACTCAAGCCAAGGGAACTCCTTCTCTGTTCCTCCCTGTTCTGCTGCCCTCTCAGCAGGGTGGGAGAGAGGCAACACTCAAAACTCCAGAATCCAAAAGCAGCAACTCATGGTATAGTATGAACTTCAAGTGCCATAATACTTTGCTCCAACCAACACTTTCATTTTGAAGCTGGTATGATGCCAGCATCATACATGGTATGAATTACAACAGCAGATATTCAGCTTAACCCAAACCACTGCATTTGAGATTGAGATGGTCATCATGTTTCAGCATAGAACTAGAGGCATAATGCTAATTAAAAATGTAATAAAAGTTTAAATTATTACTTGACAGTTCTATTCATGGCATAGAGGAAGAATGTCTGCACATGGTATCCTATTTATACATTTGAATCACAACAAAATAAATTTGAGAAAAGTTGAATGACAGCATTTTCTGTGTAAAATAGGAAATAACTTTTTTGTTCCATCCACGCTCAGACAGCTTCCAATGCCTAAGAATAGCTTCTGTTTACAGACAAAGCTTTCCATTTCATCGGAGTGTTATCTGTTTTTACAATAGCCAGAGCTCACAAAAAAATGTTGCCATTGTACCAATAGAAATACTATTTTAAAATGTAACTGCTGTATAAGGTATGACTCACAAGTCTGTGCCCTGCATAGTTAGTGTAGAGGAGAGCAATGAAGCTGACAAAGGACCTGGAGAATAAATCTTAGGAAGTGTGACTGAAGGAGCTGAAGCTCTTTAGTTTGAAGAAGAGGAGGCGAAGGGCTAAGGGGAGAGCTTCATCGCTCTCTGCAACTACCTGAAAGGACATTGTAGAGAGGTTGTTACTGGTCTCTTCTCACAGGTAATTAGAAATAGAACAAGAGGGAATGGCCTTAAAGTGCAATGGAGTAGGTTTAGATTGCCCATTAGGGAAAAAAAAATTGTAGAAAGAAGGGTCAGACATTAGAATAGGCTGCCCAGAGACATTGGAATAGGTGGCCCAGGGAGGTGGTTGAGTCACCATCTCTGGATATGTTTAAAGGTCATTTGGATGTGGTAATGGAGATATGTTTTAGGAGTGAACTTTGAAGAGGAAAGTTAATAGTTGGACTTGATCCCAGGGGTCTTTTCCAACATGAATGATTCCATGGGGTTCTGTGATGCTGGAAGTTGAGTTCTTCTTCCTTGAGAATGAGATCATGCAGGTTTGTTAAGTATTATTTGCAATATTTTTTTTCCCCTCTATTGGAAACCTACATGAAGTCAATGACAGCATGATACCATCAGTTTTCACTGCACCTACTCCTTGTCCCTTAACATTAGTGTTGCTATTGTGAAGCAACTCCAGTCACTGAAAGGCAAAAAAATAATGCTTAGTGACTCTGGTCATATAATACATGAAAGCTGAGACAATTTTTTTTAAGTGCTCCTGGGTTGCTTTTTCTTTAAGAAATGCACACATGAATATGCACAGCATATTAATATTTTTATTAATCTTTTTTTCTCCCCATAAATGTAATGCTTTTTACTAGGAGAGAAAACAGTTTTAACAATTTAACAGTGCAAAATTGATATTCATATGCCAAGCTAGTCAACATATTTGTTGTGCCTATATCTTTACACAAATGAAAAGGATGTTGGCAAGGCTGGAGACATCACAGGGGAAAAAAAGAAAGACTAAATGAAAAAGAGCATTTTTGGCCCAGCGGTATCCTGTGCAGCAAAAAGGTATACAGCTCCAACATCTGATATAAAAGACTGAGGATTGCTAAGATCAAAAGAAGCATGACATCAAAGCACAAAGCTGGAGCAGCTAATTGCTGTACATTCCCTACACACTGCAATTAAGTGCAGCCTCATCACACTTAGGTGATGTAACCCATCACACAACCACGATAGAGCTGCAGAGGGGAAGGCATGGAACTAGAGTCTTGCAGAAAACTGATTCTTAGGGTATTATTTGTGCTTCCTAAGCAGTTCCAGTTTGCTATTTTGGCACATCCACAGTAGGGTGTGAATACTAAATGCAAATCTGTGTCTACAGCTGCTGCTTTTGTTTTGTAAGCTTCCACGTGATATTTCCATATGATAGTTACAATTGAAAATGACATTTATTCAGACATTTCTTGCCATGGCCTTTACCTTTTGCAATGCTAAATATTCATCTTTACCTCTCAGGGAAAAATGTGGTTTTGGAGATTAGTATGGATACTGATTCATGCAATTTAGATTGACCCTAGCAGAGCCTTCTGGAAATGCCCAGTGTTTCCAATGCTGGTTTTTCACTGTACCTGGTAGCAGCAGTAGGTATCAATAGCAACATTTACTATCACAAATGGTTAAAATGGATGTTCAAAAGTATCACTGGCAGGCCATTCGTAATGTACTCAAAAGACCATCCCAGGTGGCCTCTTCAGTCATTATTCTCAGCAGCATTTCACTGATCCTTTAACAGTCATGTGTGCACTGGGATGGGACAGGATTGGTATTGATGGGCAGCTGTGGGGAAACCCCCTCCTGAACTTCTCACAACAGACTGTAGCAACCCCACCATTCCAGGTCTCCCTGCAGGAATGGTGGAAAGAAGTAGCAAAGGTTCATTTCCGCCTCTGAATTCATCACCCTGTCCAGTATCTTCTGCTGCCCTGCACTGAATGCCCTGCATTCAGAACTTTGAATGAGTTGGGTCAAAAAGTGCTGAAAGCAGTATGATCTAGAGGTGACAGTGCAAGAGAAATGCTGGGCCCTTGCTATACCAGGCTCAGCTCACCCACAGTGAGTAAAGATTAGTCAAAAAACGCAAACAACAGTGTTAGTGGTTCCTGCCTGCTGCTGCGTTGGTCATCTCCAGCCAGTTCTTTTGAACAAATTAAAACATTGCCACCATGTCTTACATCTTAGATTTTTATCCCTGATGCTCCCATTGTGTTTTTACAATTATTAATAGCAGCAGATAGAATCCAGCTAGTAGGAGTGAAAAAGTATTTCAGTCTTTGCTAGGGTAAATTTTGCATCTAGCTCAGGGATTACTGGACTAAAGACAGGATCAGACACAAGTAAAACGTGATATCTGTGTGTGTGTGTGTGTGTGTGTGTAGGAACTTGAAGATGTCTTCTTGATCAGTACCTGTGGCCAGCTGGCCAGGAGAAATCACCTGTATGCTGTGCTGCCACTTGTACTGCCTTGACCATAGAAGTATGCCATAAATATAAATAACTGATACAAGCAGGACACTATTTGCCAAACCAAAATATCTTTTTGGTAGAGAAATTTGACATCTTAAGGTAACAAAGCAGCAGTTCAAATCCATCACCCCTTACAGCAACATGCTTCCCTTGGCAGAAATCTCAATTACTCTGCAAGTATTTACGTATATATTTATGCTGCTCTGCTGTATACTAGCGCTATCAATTCTGCTCCTGTAGGTGTATAATCTCTTGAATCCTCCAAATTAATTCTGTGACAACAACTGAGAGAATCATAGTGCATCAAGATTACTGTCACTCTGAACAGCTTATTTGTCTGACCCTTGACTTTTCCAGATATGTCATCACTATGGCTAGCTACATCCTTCTCAAACATTAGTCTGTGCAGAATCTGTACTTCTTAGGACTATCTAGTGAAATAAATCCCGTATCTGCTTACAACAGCTTTCCGGTTTATCTTTCTATTAATACAATGATCTTTCTCTAATCTTTTGTTATTTCTATTAAAAAAAAAAATAATTTCTTTTATCCCTTCACAGTCAGAGGCTAGGTATGCTTACATTTAAAGACATAATAATTTGAGATTAAAGAAGGGGTATCATTTTGAATGTATGCTGTTACAACGACTGTGCATGTTTTGTAAACAGCGGTACACTAGAGTATCTTTGCTGCGTCAGAAATGGACTAGCTTCCATGAAGAACTTACTTAAGCTTACTTTATTATTTAAGAGTTGGAGAGGAGTTGAGGAAGTATGCTTAAACTATACTGTTGTTTTAAGTCACTATGACTCTGCAATATTTTTTGGTAATTTTTTTAACTTCGTATTTTTAATACTAAAAAAAAGATTTTAAAGTGTGTCTGAGTGAAATTTCAAAAATAATGGGACTAATACTCTGAAGAGATGTAAATGGTGCTCTTCTAGGCCTCTTCTAGGCTATCAGCATTCTCCATTTCACAGAATGGAAGCTGTAAGACACAAAAAGATTGCAACAAAAGCAAGAGTAGACCCTGGGACTTTCGAGTGTAAATAGTGCACTTTATTTACAAAATTATCCTGATTCAGTAGCAGTGTGGTCACTGCTGTGGTCTCTGCAAGTAGTCACATCTGCTTGGTTTCTCATCTTACATAGTTCTACACTGAATGCACATTTTAACGTTCTCTCCCCTGTGCCTGTTAACAAGTAGTGAAGCATTGCTGTGTGATAGATAACTGAATTCAACTACAGAACCGAATACTCACCTAAAATAGACTAGGAATAACTATATGTTTATAATGAAAAATATAAAACACTACCATTGGACTTAGCTGAATCGTGGAGAAGACACAAAAGGACAGTTTTGTCTTCTCTGTAGCTACTTGGGAATTTCTAGATTTATATTACATCATACTGTGACATTTTCACTATCCCTGGGAAAAGAATAATGCTTTCCACTGCTTATATATTTATCATTCACTGATTAGCTGCTATGAACTGAGCATGTTTATTTAAACAATTTCCTTGGAGCTTTTGCCTTATGCTTTATATTTCCCAATTTTACTTCCATCTGCAAGTACTTTCCTTGATGACCAACATATCTCTGCATGCATTCTTACCTTCACTGTGAAGTTTTTTATGTAATGAAGAAGGCAATCATTCATCACAATAATTTTTTCTTGTCTTGATTATTTTCAAGTTTCTGTGAACTTGCAAGGAAGTTTCTACTTTCCTAAATAAGATTTCATTTAACACCTTTTTTTTTTTAAAGGAAAAAAATCTGGGTTTTTTTCATAAGTAAAAAAGACCTTTAGAAGATGGAATGCTAAGGCACTCTGTGAATAAATTAAAACGGGAGGGGAGTGAAGGATAAGTTTTCTTTTGCTTTCAGAAAATATGAAGACAAATTTCTATCTAAGTTTCTCATGGAAACAAAGCAAATTGGAATCAACTGCAATAGCTGGATTTAAAGAATGTAATCAATCTGTTCTCGTTATTCAATGACTGTTCGTAATTCCTATTTTCCTTTAACCATAAAGTAAGTAGTCTGCGAGCAAATGGTTCCTTAATGCACTTCTTTTATTGAGCTAAACTACAAGCTTGTTTTTCGTCTATTGGTGCAACGTAATTTCATGATTTAAAACTTTTTAAATGGACTTGATATTAGTTTGATTTTGTATGTATGGATTGGTCTTGTTACTAAGAAAATACATTGCAAACTTTCTGCAAACTATACAACCATAAGAATGTGATGTGCTTTGACTCTTTAAAGTAAACTTGTAGAGAGTGTGGGTAGTGTTAGAGGATTTTTCCATGAGGGCATGGCAGATCCATAATGACACATTATGTAAATTTGTCATTGTGATTTACACTCTTTAATGATCTCAAGATGCTCCACACTTACTTTTTTGATGGACAGAGACAATAAATGAAGAACAGTATGATGGATAAAATTAGGCCAGAATGTCAATATATGTCAAAACAATATGAGTGGCAAATATGAAAGAGTCAGGCAACATCATTCTTCTTAGATGTCCAGCTATGTTGAACCATTATA
This sequence comes from Eubucco bourcierii, assembly GCA_013396675.1. Classification (NCBI taxonomy): domain Eukaryota; kingdom Metazoa; phylum Chordata; class Aves; order Piciformes; family Ramphastidae; genus Eubucco; species Eubucco bourcierii. The sequence goes on from VWZE01000080.1 coordinate 490,918, forward strand.
AATATTTGATGTGAAAAGAAATGCCCAGCAGAAGCAGCAGGTATATTCCCAAAGTAGGTAAAGTCCAGTTGCTATTTCCTCCTTTCCCAAGCATAGTGGAATGAATTGATGTGATCTGGATGAAAGAAAACACCGAAGTCTTCAGGATAAGAAAGAAAAGAGAAGTTTCACCCCACTAAATCAAGAGCTTTCTTACATCTTTTTTTTCTACTATGATCAGAGTAACTTGCTGTTTCAGATGTAAACAGCACATTTATTCTGTCTTTAATGAACATCACTGAGATGGTCTTAGAGTAGGAGGCAATTTCCAAATCTCAGGAATATCAAATATTTTTCTATCGTACTTTTACCAGTATTATGTTTTTAAATGCTTACAAATGGAGATTTGAGGATAAACCCTTTATAACAGTATTTAGGAAGATCAACAAAATGCAGAAGAAAGTTATGTATGCCTAGATTACTTATGTGTAACATTAACCAAAGTTCAGACTAGTCTGAAATACAATATTCGTGGACTCAAGGGCTAATTTTAAGGTGAAGTAGAAGATAGTTGCTCATTAGATGATATTTTCTTTTTCTTAAACTAGACAGTTCAGGCAGAGATTACAACTTCAGTTTTACAACTGTAGTAAGAAAACCCTTCAATCTCCACCGTTCTCAGGTTCTGTTGAGGTGAACTGTAGCTGAGCCATAGCCTAAAGGCATCAAGAGAGAGTCTTCTGTTCAAGAGGCTTTCATGTTCACCTGAGCAGAAATTTTCACTTTCCAAGTAGATCATGTACAAACAAAATTTCAAACCAGAAGGCCAGGATTGTAAATGACTATAATAATTGATGCTTACTTTCTCTGTAATTGCTTCTCCAGACAAAAGTTGACATGTTAGCAGAGCAGCATGAGGATGCTGCTATCTGTATAGAATCTGTTACTGTGAAGGCAACAGTTCTCACAGTTAACCATCAGGCACCTTTTGGTGACTCTAAGATTCACTTTTGGTTTGTCATTAAATCATGCTGCAAACATGGGACTGTTATTACACAAATTAAGTAAGACTGAGTTTGAGGGTATGAGGCAGAAGTGGACACAGTAGCACTGGTTTAATTTCTATTTCATACATGTGAGCATCAAATGCAATATGGCAACAAAAAAGCTCTTACTATTAACTCCTTTAAAGGGCATAATAAGAAAACCATTATGCCATGTGATTTCTGTTATAGTCCTCCATATAGAACCTCTGCCACTTTCTCTGAAGAGCCTCCAGCTTCACCTCCCATTTTCAAACAGGTGAGGTCAAGAAAAAAAAAACCTATTCTCTCTCTTGATCTCTCTATCCATAAAGATATGTATGACAGAGGAGTTGATAACTCATCAATTATAATTGTTACTGTCTGTAGAAGGATGGGGGCAAGTTTGTCTAGATTTTCCTATAATGGGCTCAGTGGGGTATTTACTTGGAAATTATTTTTTCTTTTTAACCCCTGGTAGTTATTTGTGGATTTTGGAAATGGCATGAATTATAAGAATGATCAAATATTTTTTTAAAAAAAAATTAGTAGAAAAGTGAAAAATAAGTTTCAGGTTTAAGAACTTTGTAGGGCTGATGGTTATTTCACAATATATATAAATCGTTACATGGCTACAGAGTAACAGGAATTTACAGTGCCTGTAGAAGCTGATTCAGCAGCAGCTTCACTTGAGTTCTGTGGTTCTTGAATCAGCAGCATGTTAAAATCAAATCCAACACGTTTTCTGTCATCTTTGCTGAAGTTGCCATGGATTCTGTGTTCAAATTTGTTTACTGGTTTTCCTCAGACAATTCAATGGTAATCATCTTACTGATTTTCAACAGCACTTTAAAGATCTTGTGTCAATATTAATTTTCCTTTATGAAGGCAAATTCACAATTTGATTTGTTTGCTGAAATATTTAGCAAGCTTTCATCTGAACCGCTTGCCTTCCCCTTTTTAGCAATCATTTCTCCACTGCAAAGTATGGAAAGTGGGCTGATTTCCTTTCATCTAATTTCCATCCTTTTTTGTGGAAAGTGGATGTAAGCTGATTAAAAAACAGCATGCTCACCCATTCTTCCTATGCTGCATCAGCATGGGAGTAGAATCATAGAAGCATCCAGGTTGGGAGGGACCTCTAAAGATCGTCTATTCCAATTGCCTCTGCAGTTTTGCAGTAAGCAGGGATATCCTCAACTAGATCAGGTTGCCCAGAGCCCTGTCAAGCTTCACCTGTACTATCTCCAGGGCCTCAACCACCTCTCTTGGCAACCTGTTTCAGTGCTTAACCACCCTCATTGTAAAGAACTTTTTCCTAACATCCAGTCTAAACCTACTCTCTAACTTCAAACCATTGCCCCTTGTTCTGTCATTGCTAGCAATTGTAAACAGTCCCTCTCCTGCCTTTTTGCAGGTTCCCTTCAGATACTGGAAGGCCACTATTAGGTCTCCCTGGAGCCTTCTCTTCTCCAATATGAACAACCTCAACTCCCTCAGCCCATCTTTTTAGCAGAGGTGCTCCAAACTCCTGATCATATTTGTAGCCCTCCTCTGCACCTGCTCCATCAGGTCTTTGTCCTTCCTATATTGAGGGCATCATAGATGGATGCAGTACTCTAGGTGAGGTCTTACCAGAGCAAAGTGGTAGAATCACCTCTCTGAATCTGCTGGCAGTGCATCTTTTGAGGCAGCCCAGGACGTGATTTGCCTTCTGGGCTGCAAGCACACACTGTCTACTCATGTCCAGATTCTCATCCATCAGCATCATGAAGTTCTTTTCCATAGGCCTGCTTTCCATCACTTCCTCCCCCAAGCTGTATTGATAGTGAAGACTCCTGCACTTGCTCTTGTTAAACCTCACGAGGTTCACCTGGGCCCAACTCTCTGGCCTGTCCAGGTCCTTCTGGATGACATCCTGTCCATCCAGCTTATCAACATCACCACTCAGCTAGGTATCATCTGCAAACTTGCTGATGGTGCACTTGATCCCACTGTCCACATCATTGATAAAAATATTGAACAGTACAGGACCAAGTACAGACCCCTGAGGGACACCACCTGTCACTGCTCTCCATCTAGACTTTGAGCCGTTGACCACTACGCTCTGGATGTGACCATCTAACCAATTCCTTATCCACTGAATAATTCAACCATCAAATCCATATCTCTCCAACTTAGTCAGTAGAATGTTTCAGGAGACTGTGTCAGAGGCCTTGCAGAATTCCAGATAGATCATATCCATAGGTTGCCCTTTGCCCACTGATGCAGTGACTCAGTCATAGAAAGCCACTAGGGTAGTCACACAGGATTTACCCTCAGTGAAGCCATGTTGGCTGTCTTTAATCACATCCCTGTTCTCCATTTACCTTGTCAGACCTTCTAGGAGATTCTACTCCATGATCTTCCCAGACATAGAGGTGAGACTGACAGGTCTTCCTTGTTAAAAAAAAAAAAAAGGATGTTTTAATATACTGGACTCCAGTGTGTGGGCTGTGTTCAGTTTTTGGGCTCTGTACTCTTCTCCAATCTCTGCCCTTACACATGTATAATGTCAAAGCAGTCAGACTGTTACTGGGAATTATTACTCTTATCAAATACTATGGTGAAAAGGAAATGGAAAAACAACTATAGAGGTCATGGCTCAGTGAAGTATCAGAATGTAAATACCAATGTAGGAAATGCTGAAATGTTATCTTTGAAACTCCTGAATTATTCTGAATGAAATTCTCTTGTCATACCAGAAGAAATAAATATGATTTTGTTTACTCATTTCTAATTCTATTCATCACTAGACAATGAGTAGAGGTGAGGTGAACAATTTTTCGTATCTTGGATCAGCACTGTTTCAAGCGTGTTTTTTTCAATTTACGTATCCATCTATAACATAATACATCTGAAAATCATTAAGACTGTGAATGGTACAGAAAATAGACTTTTAATGAGATGTGTCAGAGCTGTTATCACACAGCTTGTTTAGTAAATGAGAACCTTCAGCAAACGCACAATGACACACCAGATTGTTTGGTAGTACTACTTGATCCACGTGTCTCTGCGTGCTGGTGTTTTGGCTGTGAGAGAAAATTCCAGGAATTGTATCCTGTTTCCCTTCTAAATATATCAAGTGGACATTGGTGTATTGTGGGAGAAGGCAGGAGAGCTTAAACAAAAAACTGTCTTAATAGTGAGATTAAAAAAATTCTCCTGTAGCTATATTAAAAGGCCTAAAAAAATATACAAACTTCTACAGTATGACTTAAACAGAATGTTTAATGCTAAAACAGCGTGTTTAATGCTAAAAGCTATTGGCTATTTTAATTAACTGTTCTCTCTTAATAAATGTAATTCATTGAGAGAGAAATTATTCTGCAGATCATTATATGAGTTTCTTATTTAATTATTTTTATTAGAGTGTGTCAGGGATAAGATGAGATGTGCAAGAACTGAGTTTAATTTCTGGCTTTTTGACAGTCTTGAATAATAATAGGAAAGATAATTAGAACAAGAACCTAAAGTCAATGAAAATATTGCCGGTGATTATAATGGGATCAGAATTCATTCTGTTTCCCTTTCACAAAATGAAGATGTAATAGTGCTTACTAGTTCCACGTGGGACTCCTAACAATGAAAACATTACAGCAAAAACAATGTGAGTCAAGTTATTATTAAAGAATAGCATCATATTTTCAAAATTTTTTTCCATGACTGAAATGATTTATATCTCTCTTTCCCTCAAAATATAAATTAAAAATTGTAGAAAATATTCGAGACCAAATGCTGTAGCAAAAACTCATTAACTACTGCAAAAAAACACATTGTGCTCTACAGGCCCCATTGCATTTCAATTCTGGTCATGAAAGACAAGGAAAATGATGATTTTTTTTTTCTTCCTTCACGAGAAGTTATATTCCTTTAACATTCTCAAATTATATGAATGATTTGTCTCTCTTTTTAATATACACTACTTAAAATTTCTGTTTGTAGGAAACCAGGAAAATGTTAACCAGATTTAATGATCCAGACTTAATAGTATCCCTCTGTCTTTCTTTAAATTAATGTGAAAGGAGAAGAAAAACATTCACATTGTTAATTTAGAGAGAGGAAATATGAATATGAATGTTTTCACCTCAACTGCCTTTCCTTGAGAGAGAAAAAGTAAGAACATCTGGGACTACATGTTTTAAATTACAGTTGACCGGAGTATAAAATCAAACTGATTTAAATAAAAAGAACATAGAATTCACAACAGATTAAATGAGTGAAACAGAATGTAGGATATGATAAAGAAATAATTTATAAATTTATTTTTTAAAAGTAATATACTGTCTCTGAAGAAGCTTTGATACTTGTATACTATCAAGAATATTTAAGTACATTTTACACACCCTCAATGTTTCCTTTTTAAGTGATCATGATGGCATGTAGTAATACTTACATTAATCACTAATTGGAGAGGAAACAACTGGTTTTATTTCTTTTAAAAAACCTATGTATACATTTCAAGCAGGATATAGGTATGAAGACCAGAGACAAACTAGAATTGCACCTCAATGATTTGTTAATATGCCTACAGAAATATATTTTCTTAAAGAATACTAGCAAATTTTAATCTCCCAGGGAATACTTCCTCAAGGGTATAGATTTTATTATTTGTTTGGTTTCTTCTTATTTTTACTTTCAAAAGCAAATTCAGTGAATCTGTCTTATGATTGCAGTAAGAATTATTTAAATATTTAAATAAAGTGAAGGAGTGGCAGATTAAATAAGAATTGCCATCCAGGCAGTATTTTTTTTTCCAGTATTTGACAAAGTTCAAGTATGTGCTATCCAGATTTTTCAGTATTTTCTCGTTCTGTAGCTGAAAAAAAAATATATATAACTACATACACTATTTCTGACTTCATCAGCCAGTTTTACAAGAATAGCTGTATTTTCTGTAATTTATAAATCTTGTAAACTACTGTATGTTACTGGACTGATGAGACCATACTAAACCTCTCTGACTTCACTGGAAAGGCCACCTGGGAGTAAGGGTCCCTCCTAGAAAGTACATCTAAAAGTTAGTAGGAAAAAGCTGCAGAAGAATAAGCTGATCTTGCTACAACATCTTGCAGATACTTAGTTAAATTAACAGGTAGGATGTTTAGAAGAGAAAGAAGTTCTTTTCATACTTTTATTACTTAAATTATGTAAATTATTGCTTAAGGAATTAGAAAAAAAAATGTCATGGAAAGTAGAGCCTTAGGATACAGCTCAAAATTCTACTTACCATAAAGATGTGAAGGGTGCTTTAAGATGACACCACGTGTGATTTGTCTGAACCCTATATATAAGCACACCCAGTTTCCAGTCTAAAAGCTGGGCAGCATATTTTAATCCTTTTTCAGTCCCTCTGAGTACATCTGTCTATCACATGCCTATTTTTTCTTCCACTGAGTAAACAGATCAGTAAGGAGAAGAGAAAGTCTACATCACCTTCCTCTCTCTGTTAGCCAGTCAAGTTAACCTGTCTGGCCTGATTCTGTTTGGGGCTTGTTTATTTTCATCCTAGAGAACAAAAGACCAGCAAGCTAATAAAACACCTTAATAAAATTAGCTTCTTCAAGATAGTGCAGTATCTCCTTTCACCCACAAATATGTATAAATACATGAAGCAAGAAGAAACTTTTCTGAAAATTTTTTCTCAGCTCTGCTCCACTGTTTGTTCCCTGTTTATATCTCTCTCTTCTTTTGTATGCTAGTTTGTTTGCCAGTCTCAAATACAAGTCTTGTTAAAATAATGACTCAAACTTCCTTCTTGCTTAAATTCATATGTTTGTTTCTGTTTCATGGTCAAATACACCATATGATTGCCGCAAGGCTGAGTTACTCTCCATTTAGAATCATGTAATCATCAAAGTGGCAAAAGACCTCTAAAATCATCAAACCAGCTGCCTACCTAACACTATCATTTCCACTAAACAAGTTATTTTCCAAAGCGAGTTATTTAATAGCTTTTCCCTTTGTTGTTTCATTAAAGCTGTAGTTACAATCCGTTATCTCTTCTTTACTTTTGATTTTATTTTTGAGAAACTGTCACATATTACCACACAAATCTATTGAGGTAAGCATGCCATTTATAAATATTGATGCAAATACTTGTTTGACTCTCCGCATCACCTTATTAAAATAGTCTGAATTTTGGCATATTTCACTTACGTTTGCAATAAACGATTGAAATAAAGGCTGCAAGATTGGAGAGAGCAATAAAAAGAATGAGGAATAAAGTTTCCTATGCTGCAAATAGCAAAGAAAGAACATACTTTCTTTACATGCCTTTTAACAAGCTTCAGATCATGACAGCTCTCTAGCATAAATCATTACAATAGTGCTTTAACTCGCAGAAATTGCTTAATCCATCAATAAAATACTGAATTAGTTTATTTGCCTCTAACCTGTCTGTTTTGTTTTGTTTGTAAATTGAGCTAATCAGTTATCCTCTGTATTCATCAGTTTCCTCAGCTGTAAAGTGGGGCTAATGCTTTCCTCTAAAAATCCCAAGACTTAATATATTAAAAGTAATTTCAGATCCTCAGCCTGAAAGCACTTTAGCTGTGTAAGAATATTTATAATCAACTTCTTTGTCGTGGGTGACAAAATGCTCCTCTCTTAATGGAGATTTTCTCTGTTGTTAAATCAGATTAGGAAAATAGCAGTCAGCACAGTAGTCAAAATCCTCATAGAATTGCCACTGCACGTGTTTTTGCCACAAGGTGGTGATTAGAGAACTGTGCACATCCTTTCCAATAAACTGGGAGCACTTTTTTGTGAACGTTGTGTGGTGATAGTTGAATGCTAAGACCTTGACAATCTGCATATACCAAACAAATGTTTTCATAATACGAGAAGTAGAACCATTCTTCTCTTGCAAGATTGCATAATTCCAAAATCATCATCCGTCTGTGTATATAATTTTTATTCTTTTCACTTACTTTAATAGCTTTATTTTGCAACTTAATGTTTTTCCACCAGCAGGTGAAAGCATTCATAAATCTGTCACAAACAGTTGCCAATGAATATTCATTTCTGAACTGTCTGATTGCAGTACTTTGACATTTTTATTTGATGCTAGCAAGAGAGCAAACTTAGATACGCTTCTTAGTTCCTAATGTATTCTAATTGATACCTCAGCATTGTACTGCTGAGTAAGTTAATGTAATTGATGTCATCAAACTACTAATTTGGAACATAAGCAGACATGAAACAGTTTAAAAATAAAATGCCTACCTACATGATAAAGGGGAGCTACAAACTTGCATTCTTGTATTATTTTTATATTTGTGAAAATAAGTAGGGCACTTTTAAAGACTAAATATTTTGTTTAGCTACAGTACTGATACAGTTGTTTGACCATTTATCCATAACACAGAAGGGAGAAGAGAGGCAGCTGAACGTTACTGTTCAGTTTGTCACGATTGTCATTCCAGTATTTTATTTTCTAGTGCTTTGTTATTTAGTTATCAGAAGAGAAGTGAGAGTAGTAACTTAAACCACTGTTTTGGGTGCTGTGTTTAGGAAACAGGATTGCCCTTTGTCCTTAGAATTTATTGTGCCGCTGACCTGTTATGTAGATTTTATTTTCTGCTTCTAATGTTCTTTTTTCTATGCAACAGTCTTTAATCTAGGCTTATTTAGAAAGAGGCAAGAATCTTAAGTTTTTCAGTATTAATGTTATTTCCCCCCTTTATCCTGATCAAATTTGAGGCTAGAAGTCAAGGCCAAATCTTAAGGAGGTTGTGAAGTTTTGGGAGTTCCGCCACCCCCCCACACTTTGTAAAATGACGCAGACTAGCACTCAGTCGGCTGGAAGTTAAATGATGAAGCTCTATTTACAACTTTGCACAATGTACAGCAGATATTTACACTATATACACAATATTTACAGACATATACAAGTAAAAGGTAATACAACAACACAACTCCTCTCCCAGAAGTCAGAGACCCCAGCAGGGGCTCCCAACCACCCTTCCACCTTCTCCCCACCCCTGTACCTTACCCCAAGGTTTGCCTTACGTGCAAGGTAAATTAGGAGGATCGGCCAGGAGGGTTAGAAGAAAAGTGGTTAGTGAGGATTAATCAGCAGAGGAGCCAGAGCCCAGAAGCTGCTAGATCCCACCAGCAGCTCCTGTTCCAGCAAGAGCCAGAGAGAGACTGACTTATCTATTGTTTTGGTTACTGTTCCCAAACAATTCTCCAGCAAGCGTATGAGTGAAGTAGACATCATGATGTTTTCCTTTCACAGCCTATAGTGTAGTTTTCTCCATTAAAATATTCTAATTAACCTCAAACCAGCACAATGTTGTACACAGAAGTCTCAATCATAGAATCATAGAATGGTAAGGTTGGAAGGGACCTCAGAGATCATCTAGTTCCAACCCCCTGCCATAGGCAGGGACACCTCCCACTAGTACAGGTTACTCAAGGCCTCATCCAATCTGGCCTTGAACACCTCCAGGGAAGGAGCATCCACAACCTCCCTGGGCAACCTGTTCCAGCACCTCACCACCCTTACTGTAAAGAACTCCTAACATCTAGCCTAAATCTCCCCTCTGCCAGTTTAAACCCATTGCCCCTTGTCCTGTCATTGCAAGACCTTGTCAATAGTCCCTCCCCAGCCTTCCTGTAGGCCCCTTTCAGATACTGGATTTCAGATCTGGATTTCAGATCTATGTTTTAGCAGGTGTCTTTGGAAACCTAAGCTTACATACTTTCCCCTAACTAATTAGGAAAAAACCCAAAAGCTACTGTAAAAATAGGCAGGAAAAATATTCTATCAATGTTTTTCTTCAAGCACGCATGTAAATAGCCATAAAAATGTGTGCTGCCATTAATCTACGGGGAGGTATGATCAAAAGGAATGCTTTGACACGCATGAGTGAAATAAAAAGTTTGTAAGCAGTTCAGTGTGTTTGAACATGGTTTGAGTTCCTCACAGAGAAAATACTGTGTAGCCTGGGTCATAAGATTTACATCATTGATGAAAACGAAGGCTACAAATTAGGTTTTGTAATAGTGCCTTACACAGTAGAAATAGCTGGGTGTCTAGTGAGATCTCCAGTTATGACTTCTTATTGGAAAACCATTAAATACTTTTTACTCTGAAGCTGGAGCAAACCAAATAGCAACTGTATCTTTCAAACAAGTCTTTCAGCTGTGTCACAGGATGTGCTAACCCTGGAATGTGACTTACATGTACCTTGATTATTCATGTATTGTTGACCAAATCTCAGAATTTACCAGACACAGGCAATTTAGAGATGATGAATTGCTTATTGTCTTTAATACAATCTGATAAAGCAAGACTTAGCTTTAAATAAACCTGAAATAAAATCCTTTAAAAAAAAAAATTCAAATCATTGGCAGTTCCTCATCCACTTGAGGAACCTGACAGCTGGTGGGTGAAACTAATGTTGTTTATTAGTTGTTTAGAAGGCTAAGTCAGTTGTTAAAACCAGATTACAGTTACTGGCTCACTTATGCATCACAGAAAATTAGGTCTGTAGAATCAAAACTACATTCTTGAAAAAAGTAAATGGCATTAAAAATCTTCCAGACCTGGAAAGAGGCAAATCAATCCAGCTGATGTTGCAGTAGTGCTCCGTATCAGTCTTGCATAACTTGATGTTGAACACATACATGTATGTATATGCTTTCTATTTTAGCTTTCATTTATAGAGAATGACAACGTGTTCTCTAGAAACAGGTTTATGAATTAATGCAAAATATATGTTTCTGTTTGAGTGCAATGTAGAGAATATTGAACTTTCATGGCTCTGGAAGCATAGGGTTAGTGGTAGCTAACTGACACCAGCATCTTTTTTTTTTTTTTTGTTAATCTTTTTTTGATCAATCAGGTTTCTACTGTTGCTACTTGTATGCTAATGCCAAGATTCATAGGAAAACCCAAGACATTTAAGAAAGAGTGTCTGAATGACATAGATTTCAAGATTATAAAATAGACTTACAAATAAATGTAATTTGGTTTCAACTGAGAACTGAATACTGGTGAAGAAAACTCTCTGCAGAAGGATTTTTCTGAGATATGTTGAATAGATTGTGATAGGAAGTAATATTTTAGGAGGGATACAATCTTTGTTTCCATTTAGCTTTGGGAAGGCAGTTGGATATGTGTATCATCTTAGTGAAATAAGACTACTTTCTGTATTTTTTTTTAAAAAGGATTTTGTCATCAACAAAATGGAATTTAATTTTTATACAGTCACAAACAAAAGAAGTGTTGATTTTGCTGAGAAAAGGTTCAGGTCAAGTTGTGTTGGCAATTCCATCTTTTCCAAGTAGCTTAAAGAAATAGCAGATCATCTTCTTCATGTCCTTGTGCTTTCTAGTAGACCCAGTAAGAACTTACTGCCTGAGACTCGTGGAATACCTCCTCATTTATTAGTATTTTCTATATAATTAAAGCATATTTTGTCTATTTTCACTTTAACTTTGTGAAAACAGAGCTGTACCGATTTGACAAGTCATTAATTTTTCATGAGCAATAGACCAAAGTAATGCTTTCTGTATTACCAGGTAAAAATTCATTTGAGGCTGTTTTATCTTTTATAAAATACATTTATTAAATTTTATTTATTACATTTTATGAAATACATTTATTGGGGAAAAAAGAAAAAAAAAAGCTTTTAATGTGATTAAAGTTCCGTGAACCATAATCGTGGGTTGGTTATTTGTACTCCTGTGTAAAGGCAGAGAGTAGTCAGGATTTAAGTGCATCACTGCAAATTTTTGAGAAGTGTAGTGACTTGTAACAACCACACAAGTTGTCCTACTGTAGAGTAAGGCTGGGCTGGACATTTAAAGAGGACAAGAAAGACAATGCTCACTCCATTTAGTTAAGTATGATTTCTTAGAACTAGTCAAATTATCATGCACGTAGCAAAAGACCTACAGCAAAGCAAGCGAAAATACTGGAATTTTCAACCATCTACAGAGTACCAAATTCTGGAGTTTTCCAAATGCAGCTCTTTTACCCTGTGTCAAATTTTTAATATGAAAAGTTGGGATGCCCCTCTTGATTCAGTAAGCCTTATAGAATCATAGATTCATAGAATGGTAAGGTTGGAAGGGACCTCAAGGATCATCTAGTTCCAGCCCCCTGCCATAGGCAGGGATACCTCCCACTAGGACAGCTCACTCAAGGCCTCATCCAATCTGGTCTTGAACACCTCCAGGGAGGGAGCAGCCACAACCTCCCTGGGCAACCTGTTCCAGTGCCTCACCACCCTCACTGAAAGAACTTCCTCCTAACATCCAGTCTAAATCTCCCCTCTGCCAGTTTAAACCCATTGCCCCTTGTCCTGTAGTTGCAGGACCTTGTAAATAATCCCTCCCCAGCCTTCCTGTAGGCCCCCTTCAGATACTGGAAGGTTACTATCAGGTCCCCTTGAAGCCTTCTCTTCTCCAGGCCGAAGAGCCCCAAATCTCACAACCTGTCCTCATAGGAGAACTGCTCCAGCCCTCTGATCATCTTTGTGGCCCTCTTCTGGACCCACTCCAACACTTCCATGTCCTTCCTGTGCTGGGGGCTCTAGAACTGCACACAGACTTCTAAAAGCTTATTTGAATGATAGTGCATCTACAACAGAAAATTAGAGATAAGAAAAAAATTAAACTAGAGGAGAGGTATCAAAGTCAAAAATTATTTAATTCAAAAGGAATACATACACAGAAACCAGGACTTGTTATTAGATAAAACTAGATACAGATTGAACAGGAAATTCAATTCTGATCAAGAAGTTAAACTGATCTGCTGCTTAAAAAAAACAAACAAACCCCCCCCCGAAATAAACAAACAAGCCAAAGCCGAACAAAAAGTACACACACACACACACACAAAAAGAAATCCACACTAAAACAAAATCAGTCAACCAAAGAAAACACCCCAAAATAAACAGTTTTAATCAAACTCAGGTTAGTTTTATGCACAATACAAGGAGAGATCGAATTCCAGAGTAATTTCTTAGACAAATATGCAGATCTTGAACTAGTTATTTAGTGTCCCATGCTAGTGTTTTTTCAATAACAACACTTGAATCAATGCTGTAAATGAACTATAATTTTGGGTTTGTTACCTTTTTTCCCTTCTTCTACTGCAAAAAGACACGGTAACTTTTGAGTGGATCCATTCTGTTAAGCTTCACCAAGCAAACTGCACTGTAATAGCATCTATTTGATCTTTCAGTACCTAAAAACTGCCTAGAGGCTACATGTCTCACTTCATTTCATTGGATCAAAGAGAGGGAAGTCTAGGGTTTTCAAAGCACATCCAGACTCCAAATGGTGAAAAGTGCTCTTTTGATTTCAGCCATCCAGAACAAGCAGTGCAGATTTAGTATGAACCTCATTAGTCACTGCACTCTCTTCCATTTAATAGTGAATGATTTTTTGCAAGGTAGCTCAGTTATGAATTTGTCACAGACAGTTCACTGTTACACTCTGTAGATGTTTAACAGGGTTCATATAAGTATAGCTTTAAACAGATTTTACTTTAATTACATCCTGATGCTATGCACAAATTTTTCCTAGTGAACAAATGAACTTCAGTGAGTCCAGACATATGCATGGTGTGCTCTCTTCCTGGTGCTCTTTGAGACACTCATTTGTGATTTTCAGTCCAGTAGAAGTCCAACTTGAATATTATCATGGAATTTTGTTCTCCAATAGCAGTGAAAGTACTGGCTGCATATCTGTCGAAATCATATTTGGGAGAACTCTGTGGCAGCTAGGAACAGTCATATCTGAAGCTGAATCTGAATGAAAAAAGACCTTTTGCACCCAATTTTTTTTGATTGATGCTTAAAAAAAGACTGCAAGAAAACAGAATGTAGAAAATGGACTTTGCTCTGTTTTACTGGAATCTTAAAAAAAACTTTTTAATTTAACAGATGAATTTTCAGTGTTAAACAGCTACAGTGATTTTCAAATTACAACCATATTTCAAACTGTAACTACCTACTGAAAGGTGCAGCCAATAATATTGTCTTTAGAGCTAGAAGAAAATCATGTTCAGGTATCTTTCTTCTTGAGTCTTTTAAAAAGCTGAACAAACAATGAAAATTTAAACTCCAGAAAACAACTCTGCTTTTTTCAGAAAGCTGGTCTGGACAATCTAATATAGTTCTAATTCCAGCAGAGTTTTATCTGCTGCTCTTCATCTTTGAGTACATTCATTTTTAGCTGCTTAAACTGCATAACATTCAAAACTGACCAATAGTTTTTAGGAAAATAAATACCCAGTAGATTTTTATCAGAGAGAGATCAAGAAAATATTTATTCAGTGCTGTAAACATTAAAAAAAGCTTTCTTTAAATAAATTCACAATAACTGTAGACATTATTATATTTTTGTCTTTAAACTATTTCTATTCAACAGGTATTTAGAGGGCATATGCAGTATAACCTTTACACAAATATGCTTTGGAAAATGAGTCATGTATAAGAGAAATAACAGAATTTTGCATGTGTAATTAGATTGAATGAAATAGCTGCCAGGAGAGGATAATTTCCAGAAACTGAGTAGTAACACCTGCACATCTGAACAACTACTCTTCATCCTATGAATTTCTCAAGAGTCTGATCTAGTTCAGTCATTTAGCAAATGAGTTAATCACTCAGCCATTCCTACTGGTTTTACAAGAGAGGATGACTTAAATGACCTCAACTATACAGCCAAAGAAACATCTCGTTAACAACTTGTTTCTTTGTCAGCTGTGTTCCTTTGCTTCCTTTTAATCCACCACTCCAGCCCATTGAATTCTCTAGGGATTAAAAATTGCTACTGAAAAGAATACCAAACAATGCTTTTGAATAAGAATACCTTTTTTTAAGTAAAATAGTCTGTGCTTCACTCACTGTCTCACGCTTGATCTTACCCGAGTCCCCCTGACATACAGCTGTGTTACCATGTAAAGTGTCTCTAATCCAGACAGGGAATACAGATAAAATCTACCCCAGTGTTTTCTAGTTTCATACATGCTCAGCCCTATTCCTATTTTAACAATATATTATGTATTTTCTGGACATTTATATATGACAAAATGCCCCCCATAAGGTATATAACCAGATGTCAAAGATCTAAGCCAAATGTTCAGGTTTTAATAGTTCATAGATGCCCTCATCTGAGCTTCAGACCTATTTTTTTTTTCCCCCTAGATGCTAGTACTGAGTTAGGTATTAAAAGCCTGGGAGGTGATGAGTTAATCTTCAGTATGCATTCTTTGTAGAATCAGATCCTGGTGTTACCTAAAATGCTACTGGAATTGTTTCTTTGCTAATAGACTAACTAATTCGTTCCTTTCCCTGACCCACCCAAATTATGAACACTGAGATAAATAAAGTAATGTTGATTTTCTTTGTGTTTACATCCAGGACAGGAGCCTGCCTTTGCTAAAGTAACCATATAAAAAAAACTTTAAAGGAGACACAATAAAATAAAAAAACAATAGTATTATATTTCAAGAAAATGAATGAAAAAGACAACATCTCTCTCTTTATCCCACTTCAGTCTCACGATGAAAGAAACCAGGTGTACTCTTACAGTCCAATCTAAAGATCAGTGCAGTCAGCAGAGTTTTTGGTAGTTTCTGTGAGATTTTAATCATTGTCTCTCAGTTAGACTATTTCTAATGAGGTAAGTCTAGGGATCTGGAAAATATTTTAGACCAGAGAATTAGTAAATATATTTTGTATTAAAAAATTATGAAATAGTTCAAAATTTGACTATCCAGCTCTGTAGTTATGCTAGCAACCACCAAGGCTGTGCAGGTCTGCTACTTATGCTGGTCTTAGTTCTTAACATCTCATTCAAACCTTCTGACCTACACTAAAGGCTTATATTGTAATTAGAGTTAAGGCCAGTTAGAGGTTGAATATTCCACAAGCTACTGTGATATCTTATTTTATCAAACTGCACACTTTTTTTTTTTCTTTTTAAATTTTATATTCAGTATGCATTTGATTACCTGAAAGAATTATCTTTTCAGTTTCAGCTAGTTTCCTCTAATTAGCAGAAGCTAATTAGCCAAACTAGTGACAAGCCAACAGATTTTAATCTTTATGGTACTTTCTTAATTATGATCTTCCAGGCAAAATGTTCTTGGATTCTGGAGAAATAGAGTGCGTCTATATAGGCCTCTTTATTTATTCAATTTTAAACTTGCTACCAATCCTTTCCTTCTTTTTTTTTTTTTTTTTTCAAGACTCTCAACCCTTTAGTCTCTATGCATTAGGTATATTTAAGAGATTATATTTTTGGGTTCTTAGGGCAATGGAGATAATAGTAGCAAATTAATCTTAGAAAAGAGAAACAGAAGGATGCAGATTAAGAGGACTGGATGTGCCACATGGCTCTGGGAAATAGTGGTAACTGGAGGCAGAATTAAAAAAGAGGACCAGTATAGTCAAAATTTCAGCTAACAGCTAATAGGTACAGCACTGAAAATCTGAGAGATGAACTTACACTATACAATATGAGACTGTGACAGAGATATTTTTTTTTCCCAAGACATTGTAATGCATATTTCATAGAACAAATCTTAATAAAAGATTCACATATTTACTAAAATCAATTTGACCTTAGTATTACATCACAGAATGCATTTAGTTTTGTTTTCATTGAATTCTATTCACTACATGACCGTTATGTTGTTGTAATTATATATATGGATTGAGCATACAACATTTGCAATAAACTTTTGGTTCTTAACTAGGTTAACTTAATTGCATTTGGTTGGCTATATTACTTTTGTATCCCAGTGGTGATAATCTCTTCCACTGGCAATGTCTATGAGTAGTATCATATTTGTTACTATTTTTTTATCATAACATGTGAAAGTAGAGCTTAATTTCATGTTTTCCACGAAACAGAATAGCAATAAACTCTCAGAGATATCTGCGTATTTTGAAAAGTCTGCTAAATGCTCCTTTGAAATGCAGAGCGACTGCCAGAACTGTTACATAAAACACTAAAAATAAAACCTCTCAACAATATTTTCTTTTCATTTGACAAATAATCTGCTTAAAAAGAAAATATGCATGAATTCTGAAGATGCTCTGTGTATAAAAGGTGCGATTTGATAATAGCTCGGAGTTTGGAAACAGGAAAGAAAGAGTCTTGAAATGTCTCATATCAAGAATTTAGCATAACAAAAGTGAAGATAGGTATCAGGACAGCAGTAACCTCAGCCTGGGTATTTTATTACAGATAAATGGACAGTTTTTATTACAAAGCTGGACATGAAATTCAGCTTCTTGGTGAGGCATGGTTGGTACATGAAAGGTGCACTCTACTCCGCTCTGGTGAGACCTCACCTGGAGTACTCTGTCCAGTTCAGAGCCCTCAGCACAAGAAGCACATGGACCAGCTAAAGTGGCTCCATAGGAGGGCCACAAAGATGATCAGAGGGCTGAAGCACCGCTTCTAGGAAGACAACCTGAGAGAATTGGAGCTGTTCAGCTTGGAGAAGAGAAGGCTCTGGGGAGACCTAGTTGCTACATTTCAATATCTGAAGGGCACGTACAGGAAGGCAGGGAGTGACTTTTTAGGAGGACTTGTAGACATAGGACAAAGGGAAATGGTTTTTAAACTGGAGCAGGGTAGATTTAGGTTGGACACAAAGACGTTCTTTACAGTGGGAATGGTAAAATACTGGAACAGGTTGGCTAGGAGTATGGTCAAGGCCCTGTCCCTGGAAATTTTCAAGTTCAGACTACATGTGGCCTTGGGCAGCCTGATCTGTTTGGAAGTGTCTCTGCTCAGTGCAAGGGGGCTTGGACAAGAGGTCCTTTGAAGGTCCCTTCCAGTCCAAGGCAATCTGTTAATCTGTAAATTCTAAATGTTGTTATAAATAGTTTTTTTACATTTAAGATATATGCATTTGCTTTCAAAATTATCATGATAGGTTAAAAGAGAAAAAAAAATGTTTAAAATTTATCATAATTTTATATCTAAGAAGCACTACCTGAATATTATTGCAAGCTAGAACTGTATATGAATGAGGATAAGCATGATTAAAAGATTAAGTCTACATCCCAGCCATACATTACACATTTTCAAGTTGTTTAATAAATGAGTTTCAATCTTTCATTTAAGATAGAAAGATTGGAGTAATAATTTCATATCGTAGCCATTTTATCCCTACCAGCATCACACAAAGCAAAAAAGCTTTACAATTCTTTTCAACTGATTGCAGGTGCAGGTTAATACATTACTTGCAAAATTAGCACCCAGTTTGTTCCATGAGCATATGAATGATGCATTTTTGTGCTCTAAGAACCCAAGTACAGTAGCTTTGTGTCATAGCAGCACTCATTCATTTTATGACCCAATTCTGGTTTTGCTTCCAGTATTTAGCTATTATTGACGGGGGTTGCTCAGTCTGGAGAGGAGGAGGCTCTGGGGGGACCAAATAGCAGCTTCCTAGTACCTGAAGGGGGCTTACAGGAAGGATGGAGACAAAGGCCTGCAGTGACAGGACAAGGGGCAGTGGGTTCAAGCTTGAGAAGAGCAGATTTAGATTGGATGTTAGGAACAAGTTCTTTACTGTGAGGGTGGTGGAGCACTTGAACAGGTTGCCCAGGGAGGTAGCTTGAGGCCCCTTCCCTGGAGTCATTCAAGGTGAGGCTTGATGGGGCCCTGGGTGACCTGGGTTAGTGTGGATGTCCCTGCTGACTGAAGGGCAGCAGACTAGATGACCTCTAGAGGTCACTTCTGACCTGGACTATTCTATGATTGTCTGATTCTATGGCTCTATACAAGCGTAGTGATATTCAAAATTCTGAATCATTAAGAGTTACAGAAGATATTAGATGCGTTTTTTACTTCATCCTTTCTCATTTCCTCTATTTTCTTTTGTTTCTTAAACATTTACCAAAGGATACCACCTCCATATCTCACAGTAATTACAACAGATGAGTGTGTTTGAGATCTTTGCAGCTACAGGAATATGTTTCTTCAAATGTTAAACTGAGAAGCAAAGTGCACTATACATCATTATAATATATTATGTTAATCTTACCACAACATTGCCATTCTTCAGTATTATAGGCCTGGTGAGCTGTAGAGGCATTGCAAACATCTAGAAAATAGCTTCACCAGTGCAGTATTAGACAAAGGTATCTTCAGGTCTACATTAAGCATTGCAAAGGCTAATGAATACCCATTGGTGATGGGTCACTTAATAAATGTTAAGCCTCTGCTAAGCTTGTGTCTCCCAGGAGAACACTTTCTAAGTTTTACACTTTTCTTGAAGAATTTCTCCAAGCTGCAGATTATTTAGGTTTGAACCAAAAGGATAAATCTGGGCTTCAAGAAATAGCTAGACATTTTTTCTTTTAGTTTTCAAAGTTGGAAGAGAAAATGAGTGATAGAGTGATAGAATTTACTTTCTAATTTGCATATATTCTCTAGAGACCCATGATAGTGGCTTATTCAGAAATAGGTAGATTAACCAAACAAGTATTTGTACTCTAAAGTTAGTTTACTTGCCAACATCAGTTTCTAGGACTATATAAACTTTAAATTTCAAAGCTCTAACCCCAGATACTTCTATTAGTAATAAGTAGTCTATTC
The DNA here is from genome assembly GCA_013396675.1 of Eubucco bourcierii. NCBI lineage: Eukaryota > Metazoa > Chordata > Aves > Piciformes > Ramphastidae > Eubucco > Eubucco bourcierii. The sequence continues at coordinate 510,546 of VWZE01000080.1, forward strand.
TTTCGAGTTTATTATGTCTGGTTTCTAAGCTTTTTCCAGGCTGGCAAAAATAGGCTACATTGATTACATTGTTAAATGCCCACTAATGTTAAAATCACTTTCCACATGTGTTATTTTTGGTTTGGGGTTTTTTTTTTTGTTTGTTTGTTTGTGGTTTTTTTTTTTTTGTTTTTTTTTTTGTTGTTATTGAAATTGGACTTGATATAGGAGAGTAAAATAATGTTAAAACACTAAGGCACGTGTCTGTATATCCTTTGCAGAGAGTAAGAGGCATGTGGTTTAGTGTTTCCTCTGTTCATGTGTATAACACATTAGTGAAAAATGCCTAGAGTAGAGCCAGAGTGAAGTGGCACAGAGTAAAATGTACTGGTAGGCAGAAACAGTCTTCAGTTTTAGTTTGACATATGTAGCTCTCAAAAATATGGTTTCTCCCTGTTCATGGATTTTACCTCTCATCTGAAAGTTCACCTATTTTTGTTCTGTTTTACTGATTGTGCTGGTGGAAGGCTTGTAAGGGACATGTAGATTCTTCCTAGGTTTTTGTTGCTATCCATAGGGCAGAGTCTCTGCACCTTTTCAGTTTCTTCCATTGGGAATTTATGGTTCATACTGAGTGAGAGGTCCTGAGTAAAGTTATCCCAGAGATGTACCTATGATTCAATTAATAGTGGTGACAACAACAGTGATTATTCTTGAAGCAGCAATTGTCTTTAAATATCTTAGTTCCTATAAATTACCCATACTGGTATGAAACAATTTTCTACTGGTGGGATGAAAACAAATAAATCAGAGAGCTCCTGAGAAGCATGAGCAATTCACAATCAAATCACTTAGATGAGCAAATTCTTGGAGGTTTTCTTTGAGAAGGTGTCCAGATACCTCTTACATTTTTTAATGTTTCCATGTTATATTTATCCATAAATTAAAAGCCAATTCTAGTGTTACAGAGGTGAGGACTAGTACCCCATTTAAATCTTGCTCTGTGTTTGTGATCCTGGACACATCATTTAGTCTCCACTTGTCACCTGTAACTCAGCTTCTTATCGTGTTAGGATTGTATAGGGCTTGGAAATAAAGAACTTAGGTACTAAACTTTGAAGGGAAATAAACTTGACTGTTCTACCACTGTACCATGTAGCCCTTTTGTGTTTTTAAGCAAAACCAAATGGCAAATCTCAGCTGAGAATGGAAAAATCTCTGCTATGAGCTGTAGTCATCCATCACCTCTGAGAGAGGTAGAAAAAATCTTATCCCCATGAATGTCACCACATTGTTTCCTATTCCTCAGTGTCTTTGGCAAGGTGAGGGGCAGGTGAGAACTTCCATAGGCCACTGGCCTCAATTAACTTGCCCCAAACTCATGAGCCTAACGAAAGACAGATTTTTGAGTTCAAGATGTCATTATTCTTTCCTTCTGTGTTACATTATTCAGTTTTTGTTTCTAGGTATAGATACATAGTGGTTTACTTTCTCAGTTAATACTGTTTTTATTTTACTTGCTCTTAATTTCACAGAGGATTTACCTCTGAGTATCTGTGTAAGCCCTAAAAGCCTAAGTTACAAACAACTTGTTTTGTTTTGGTTTTTGGTTTTTTTATATGTTATTTTTTAATAAAACTATTGCTTTTCATTCAAATACCTATTGGGAGGTCTTGAAGCTCTTCTCATTCTACCCTGGTTTAGACTGTACATCATCATAAGTAAGAATTAAATTGTTGATAAATAAGCTCTGTAAAGAAATCTGTGGAGAATAATTATTATGTTAAGAGGAGGTTTGGGGGAGAATACAGGCAGGTCATGTCTGTTATACATGAATGTACTTGCATGTCTCTGGGTGAGTTCATATGTCCTTTTCACAGAATCACAGAATGTTAGGGGTTGGAAAGGACCTTGAAAGATCACCCAGTCCAACCCTTCTACCAGAGCAGGAGCACCTAACCCAGATCACACAGGAACTCATCCAGGCAGGTCTTGAATATCCCCAGAGAGAGAGACTCCACAACCCCCCTAGGGAACCTGTTCTGGTGTTTCATCACCCTCACAGGGAAGAACACTTCTCCTCATGTTTCTGTGGAACTTCCTATGCCTCAACATCCACCCATTGCCCCTTGTCCTGTCACTGGGCATCACTGAGAACATCCTGGCTCCATCCTCCTGGTACTCACCCTTTAAATATTTATAAACATTACTGGAGTCACCTCTCAGTCTCCTCTCCCCCAAGCTAAAGAACGCCAGCTCCCTCAGTCTCTCTTTTTAAGAGAGATGTTCCACTGCCATCGTTTTTGTGACTCTGCACTGGACTCATTCAAGCAATTCCTTCTTGAACTGAGAGGCCCAGAAGTGGACACAATATTCAAGATACAGCCTCACCATGGCAGAGAAGAGGGAGAGGAGAACCTTTCTTGACGTACTAACCACAGTCCTTCTTATACACCCCAGAATGGTATTGGTCCTTTTGGCCAGAAGAGCACAGTGCTGGCTCATGATCATCCTTCCATTATACTAGGACCCCCAGGTCTTTTTCCCCTTCACTGCCTTCCAACAGATCAGTGCCCAATCTGTACTGGTACATGAGGTCGTTCTTTCCTTGATGCAAGATTCTACACTTGCCCCTGTTGAATGCCATTACATTTCTCCCTGCCCAACTCTCCAACCTGTCTAAGTCTTGCTGAATGGCAACACAACCCTCCTGTGTGTCAGCCATTGCACCTAGTTTTGTGTCATCAGCAAACTTGCTGACAGTGCACTCCAGCAACTCTTATCCAGGTCATTCATGAGTATGTTGAATGGTACTGGTCCCAGTGCTGAACCCTGAGGAATTCCACTAGCTACAGGCCTCGAATTGGCCTCGGTCCCATGGACTACAACTCTCTGGCTTCTTTAATTCAACCAGTTCATAATCCACCTCACTACTCGACCATCCACACCACATTTCCTTAGTTTAGCTGTGAGGATCCTGTGGGAGATGGTGTCAAATATCTTCCATTATGATTTAGTTTTCCATGAAAAATGCTTACACTATGGGACATTTATATATAAATCCTGCTGCTTGTATTTTGGCTTTCTAGAAACACAAGAATTACTTCTACAATTAACAATTCCATGATGGAGATATGCTGCATGCAAGAATGTTGCTTATTAAATTTATCTTAAAGGCAAACATCTCTGGTATTTCTCTGAAGATTTTGGAGCACAATGTAATAATATCTAATCTTCTTCATCAGGTTCAGTATGGCCCACTTAATCTGACAATGTAAAGAACAAAAATAATCAAGTTACATATGAAAATGAGCAAGCTACATGAAGAAAAAAATCACTTGCTCTTCTTAGAGAGACTCTTCTGCCGTGTCCCAGTTGCACTTGAACATGTCATCATGCTAGAAAGTGTTAGCTAAGATCTTCTGGAAATATAGTGCAAGAGCCCTGGCATAGGTTTACTGTCATCTAGTAGGATTAAATTATCATAGAATCATAGAATCATAGAATGGTAAGGTTGGAAGGGACCTCAAGGATCATCTAGTTCCAACCCCCTGCCATAGGCAGGGACACCTCCCACTAGTACAGGTTACTCAAGGCCTCATCCAATCTGGCCTTGAACACATCCAGGGAGGGAGCATCCACAACCTCCCTGGGCAACCTGTTCCAGTGCCTCACCACCCTTACTGTAAAGAACTTCCTCCTAACATCTAGTCTAAATCTCCCCTCTGCCAGTTTAAGCCCATTGCCCCTTGTCCTGTCATTGCAGGACCTTGTAAATAATCCTTCCCCAGCCTTCCTGTAGGCCCCCTTCAGATACTGGAAGGCTACTATCAGGTCCCCTCGAAGCCTTCTCTTCTCCAGGCTGAAGAGCCCCAACTCCCTCAGCCTGTCCTCATAGGAGAGCTGCTCCAGCCCTCTGATCATCTTTGTGGCCCTCCTCTGGACCCGCTCCAACACTTCCATGTCCTTCCTGTGCTGAGGGTTCCAGAACTGCACACAGTACTCCAGGTGGGGTCTGACGAGAGCAGAGTAAAGGGGCAGAATCACCTCCCTTGCTCTGCTGGCCACGCTTCTCTTGATGCAGCCTAGGACTCGGTTGGCTGTCTGGGCTGCATGTGCACACTGCAGGCTCATGTTGAGCTTTTCATCAACCCAGACTCCAAGGTCCTTTTCCTCAGGGCTGCTCTCCAGCCATTCACCACCCAGCCTGTATTTGTGCTTGGGATTGTGCCTACCCAGGTGCAGGAAAATTCAAAGTTGGAAGCAAGGCACCTCCCTTCTTTGCAGTATTTTAGAACATGTTTCTAATTAGATTAATTTTAATCTTAATCAAGAAAATATACATTGAGTTGGGAAAATGCAGATTGCTGTGGCATATTTTATAAGCAAAAAATGATGTATATGACTGTATATTGCCTGGCAGTTCAGGGAGATATACCTGGCAGAGTTCTTACTGTTCTGGTAACGTGTGTTCTTTGCATAGGCATCTTACTTACTCTGGAGGTGAAGTACTGTCCAGCATGTGGGCAGAGGAGCTGGCATGCCTGAGGCTGTAGTCTTGCTGCTTTTATTGGATATGAATAGGGGAAGATGAGAAGGAGGTCTCCTCACCACTTTCCATTTACAGGAGAGGCTGGGAAAAGTGTCTCAGGCTGAGAGGAGGAATTGATGTCATGGATTGTTTGTGATTAGTTTTGAGGCTTCTTTGTTGGTTTGGGTTTGTTTTGGGTTTTTTTTATTATTACTATTACTATTACTATTGCTGCTACTATTATTATTATTATTATTATTATTATTATTATTAATAATAATAATAATAATAATAATAATAATAATAATAATAATAATAATAATAATAATAATAATAATAATAATAATAATAATAATAATAATGTTCACTTATTAATTTAGACCCTCTCCATCCCCAAATATGTATGCACTCTACACTGACTTCTGACCAGAAAATTAGATAAATATTAGACGGTTTGAATGTCTGTTTCCAGGTCAAAATCACCTGAGGGGTGGGAGTATATAGGAAAATTGAAGCAAGTTATTTATTCATAAGAAGTCAAGGAAAAGCAACAGGAATAGTTTTTAAACTGAATCATTTAAGGGTAAATTTTGTATCTTTCCCAGTGACTCTTACATTCATAAATAATTCATGTCCTTCTATTTCTATAATGTTTTTGATTTCTTTCTCTGAAAATGTTTTTTTATGATCATATCACATGGTCAGAGTTAGCCTTTAATGTCCTTTATTACATTTTTTTCACTTTATCATTTTTCCATTTTGCCAAGGAATACATTAGCCTTTGCTACTTAGCCTTAAAACATCTACTCTAACAGCAGACTTTGAAGAGAAAATGAATAGTGAAACATTAGTTGCATCATACATAGTCGGGGGGAGAAATTTTACCTGAAATAATGCAAATATGCAGGAAAAAAAAAGTCTCTTCTGGCTTACATGTAATTTGTAGAAATGCCAGCTATGTTAACTTTATATATTAAAATCAAAGTTCAGGCTTCTTCTAAAGATTTAAATACCAGCTTTTTTTTTTTTTTTAAATGTGTGTTTCTGTTTGAGCTGTTTAGAAAAGAAATCACAGATCTGAGAATATAGCAGGATAGCATAGTGTTACAGTGGCCACTGCAGAAAACCCCTAGAGCTTCCCTGTGTTCTTCTGTAAATCTTAACCAGGGCTTAAGCCTTCCAGTAAGCAATACATCTCAGATAGTTCATTTTTTGGTGTATTCAGGCTTGTAAAACTGTTCTTCAGTAGCCTCTCCAACATCTGAATTTTTGACGTATTACTTACGTTAGGCATAAACATTTCTCTGAAATTAATAAGAAATTTCTGTTGGAAGCTTCAAAATCAGGAGTCTATAAGAGTACATTCTAAAACCAAATGTCAAAATATGTATCCAAATGACACATTTTAACTTTTCAGGCTACTGAAGTTTTGAAAGCAGATCAAATTTTTCATTGCAGTTGTTTTTCCTGGGACAAGATTCCTACTGATATTGAAGGATGCCTCAGTGTTGACTTCGTTGTTCCCTCTAGAAAGCTGGACTGTTCAGAGGAATTTAAAGCATTCCCTTTTTGTGTATGCATACATTTATTTATTTATTTTAACGGTGCTGCTTTTCCAACCTCAGGAGAGTTTTCCTGTATTAATTGCCTCTGTGCTTAGATGCCTCCAATTATTAACCTGCAGGTGTCTCTAATCACTGCTTATTCCCATTGGGTTTAGCTTGAGGGCTATTAGCTATGGTGGTTAAATTCAACACACATGTGGGTTTTGTTTACTGTTTTATTCCTGAATTTGGCCTCAAAGCCTCCAGAAAAGTCATCAGCAGTCACATCTTTTCGTTAACTGTGGTGCCTTGGATCACATTTTCTTTCTTCCTGTCTTTCTCAGGGAAATATTTAAAGGCAGTGTATAGGCTACAGCAAGAAGATTTTCCAAATACTATTCCATAGAACTGAACTTACAGTGCAGTTTAGCCATCCAAAACCTCTGCTGTCCAAAGCCATAAAACTCCCACTTGGGAAACTGACTTTTTTTTTTTTTTTTTTTTTTTTTTTGCTAAAGCTAATGAGCTGGGATAGTTGAAAATATAAGGAAGGAGTGGATTCTGTTTTCATTTGTATGGGGTTATCATGGCTTACTCAGCAGTAGAATTGTACCTAATTATGTTGGCACTAGACTGAATCTATTTTAATTGATTAATTATAATTCCCGTGTAAATTAGCAGCTTCTAAAGGTCAAAACCTTTCAAATTGCACTGAGTACTTGTTTATCTCTCCCTGTGCTGTGTAAACCCACTATTCTATTGCAGTCTGAAAGCGACACCATAATTACAGATTTGGAGGATGACAAAAATTGATTAGCAGCTAAAGATGATTAGGAACAAAGGCTCTGGGTCTGGTGATTCTTCTGTCCTCCCTCCTGGAAAGCATGGGCTTTGATTGCATTTTAAAGCATAGGATTCTGACAGCCTAAGGTGTTTCAGAAGTGAGCAAGCACTGTTTAAATAAAACTGTGATTATGAAGCTGGCACACTGCAATCAAATCTATATTCTTCCTTTAAATTCTGAACAGCATGAGATGCTAGTATTATTTATTTTTAAACAAGAGGCATACTGATGCAAAATTAGTTAAACAACATTTAATCTAATACTCCATTATACTTTGTTCTTCCTAACACAGAACACTATGTTTTGTGCATGCCCACCTCAAGGGCCTCAAAGTGGTTGAATAAAACATGTTATTTTCACCTACTGGAAGCATCCTCAACGGTTTTTTTTTGTACTTTACGAGCAGCATGTGCTTATTATCACATTTTTAAAAGTGCCATGACAGACAAAAAAAAAAAAAAAAGGAAAAAAAGAAAACTATCAAAGTTTTCATTTGTGGTGGAAATGAAAAGGCGTTTTTCACAACATGAAATTTGCCCTTACTTCTAAGAGAAGTAACTACTTATTCTTTCTACCTTTGAGGTATGATCTTGGAAAGCAGAGGCTTGTTGCTAGCTGTTTGACATGTCTTGTGATAAAATTAGGACTCTGCCTTTTTCAGTATTGGTTTTTGTGATCCCTGGTGTTTTGTTGAAATAGAGGAAATTCAAAGCCAAAGAATGTTATTCTCTTTAAACAACATGAAAAGCCTCTTTGGAGCACTATTTCTTTGTTGCTAATTTGCCAGAAGAAACTGAATGATATCCGTTCCTGAAATACTCTGTTTTGCTCAGGAGAAGTTGTTAAGGAGACAGTGAAAGTGATTTGATTTGGGTTGTGCAATTAAGAGCATAACACAGTTTCTCAGAGAAAAAAGAATGAACAGAGACCAAACTGGCAGTACAGTTAATTGCAGAGGGCAACCCTGAAGGAAAGAGCTGTCTTACTTCTAGATATCAAGCAGCATTTTATGTGCAATGCTTGAATCTGAGATGGCTACCTTCTGTCAAAGAGACCAATGAAGTACAAATTCCCTGAGAAGCCAGTTCTATTGATCCTTGACTTTCTCCAAAGAGTGTGCTCCTATCCAACATTAAAATAGAAGCATAGTTACTCCATCACAACAGCATAAAAATGACAATTAATGTCATTAATGATCACATACATGTCCTGTCTGTTTGTATTCAGTCAGGTTCCTTCCATGTAGCTTTTATTTTATAGGCCAACCACTACTGAACACACTTTATAAGGTTGTCCTACTCTGGTTTGGAAGCAATTATAAATAGATATTCATATATGTGCAATGAAAAAAAAAATGTACATATGCATGTATGTATAGAAAAAGTATATAGATACAATTTATATATAATTTTATATAAATATATATTAGATAATTATATATACATATATATACACACCATTTATATGTAATTTATATGTAAATATATATTAAAGAATTATATATAATTATACAAACATATATATGTATATGTCTTTTATATATATGTGTACACTCTGTGAAGGAAGTAAGATGTTTAAGGAAAGGATTTGAAAGATAGCAAGATTCATCCCTCTTGATGCTAAAAACCACCTTGTAATGAAACCTTAGGTTGACTGAACTTGACGTCAGTTTGTGTGAGAACTGGATTTCATCCTTCAAAAAAAGAGTTCTGAAAGACCAATATAGGTTAAGGGGAAGATGGAATAGAATGTATAAATACATGCTGCAAGAGCAAGTAGTAGGAGAGCATGGGCAAGAATGCAACAGCTGTGAAGTCTTCTTAAAGCTATTTGAATTGTTTTTTAGGGCAGGACATATTTTGGAAAACCCTATCACTATGAAAGTGAGAGAAAATAAAACTAGAGGAAGTGAAAAATATCAAAGTTAATTATATTATGGTTAGTAAATTTAACAGTCAGAAGAATGTTACTTGGAATATATCTGAAAACAGTATAAAAATACTTATCTAATACTTATGTTTGCATTTACTCCACATAGAGAGCAAAAGACACATATGAACTGTAAGTCACTCACAACTTTGCATTCCATTTATTTCCTCATGCTATCGGTGTAGCCAGCAGTGCATTGTCAGCCCACATACCAAAAAAAACCCAACTCACAAAAAACCACTATTAAACAAAGAAATAATTTGCAGTGAAAGCAAAGCTCCCCTCCTGTCTGTGGCCCTGTCTTAGGCAGCTGTGGGTTAGGAACTTCCTCCCCCCCCCCAATTAAAATTTACCAGATCCTGAGACAACTTAGATATAAGATAAAGCTATATTTTACAGCAAAGCTACATTTACAAGCCTATATATACAAAATATATTACATATATTTCACAATTATATGCAATTCAGAAATAATACAGAGATCAAATCTTCCCCCCCACCCCCTGACAAAGAAAGCCCAGAAGGGGCCAATACCCCTCTCTCAAGTTAGATAACCACCAGCAAAGCTCACGTGTTATCTGATCAGTCCAGATTGGTGTTGGAGTTAGAGAGAAAAGCAGAGGAAGAGTAAACAGACCCAGTGCCCAAGAGCCAAGAGAAGAAAATTGTTTATACATTGGCTTTTTATACCTCTTAGCAGACCAATGGATGATATAGACTTTATCGTTGTTATTCTTTCACAACCAATGCCCAGCTCATTCAGATTCTGCACTAAACTTCCATTAAAGTACTAATTTTTCTTATTAGAATATTCCAATAAGCCTTAACCTACCACAGCAGCAATACCAGGCAGTATCCCACAGTTGCTCCCAAGCCCTTACAAGGTGATTTCCCTGATGCTTCCTCTCTCTGAACATGTCCCTGTGCTCTATAAAGACTGGATTTTTACAAACATTTCAGACCCCCTTCCTGTCATCCAGTGCTAAATGCTGTGCTGCTTTCTGAATGGATTGAATTAAATTTCTGTCCTGCTTGTAAATATCATGAATAGAGGTGTGATACAAAGTGTTTTGAGGGAAAAGAGACACCATTATTTCTGATATTGCTGCTGATTATACAGTAATTACATTTAATTTTCATTCATCTGACTCTTACAACAACAAAATCAATTTAAAAAGTCACAATTGTCAGTAACTTGGCAGAACAACAGTAAACAACTAAGCAAGATTGGCAAGGGAACTTTGAGATATTAAGAAAATGTGCATTTAAGCAACATTAATCCTCACTTCCTTTATAAGCTCTTCCCCTTCTAGGCTCCTTGAAATTTAATTTGGCTTTGGCTCAAAGGAATTATGAATGGAAGTAATTTAAAGATGGATGGATGTTAATTTAAAGATGCCATCATTTTCTGACAGAGCCGGGTACTGAAATGTAGGAAAATGTGTAAAGAAGATAGTGTGTAATCAGGAAATGCCAGTCAGGCAACAATGTGATAAGTTGATGAGAAAGAGATATGATGCTTCTAATAGCCTTTCTTCTCTACCAAATACAGCATATTTGGAGAGATAATTTCTGCTATGGTACACAAAGCAAATTTCCTAAATTGTATTGCACAATTGTGTGTGTTTATACCACAAAAGGAGATTTATTTTTTTTTAAATATAAGAGTAATACCGATATTATTTCCACTAAGCAGTAATGTAAATTGTTTAATATATAAACATTAGTGTGAATTGGAAAATTAATTAAAAGAACAAATCACTATAATTATGATAAATAGAGCTTATCTTTATTGCAAGCATGCTTCTCTAAGCAATCTGTCTAAATGAGAGGAAATTACATACCATCAACTTTCCCAAGAGCTAAAGTCTCGTTTTAAAAAATCAGGTATGCTGCACTGAAACAAGAAAAATATCTGCTTATTCAGTATCATGTTTGGAGGAGTATTATAGAGAGAGGGTGAATCTATTTTGCCACCTGCTCTGCATATACAAAATTCAATTCTTGTTGCATTTAAGCTACTGTATTAGTGTCTACAACGATTTCTTTCCAGAAGTTGCACTGTTGGCTTCAAAACGGTCGTCTTAGTTTTCCTTGCAGTAGTACTAAAGTTGGTTAACCAAGATTTGCAAATTATCTACCTAAACCCACTATGCTGAAATTGATAGTGGCACAATGTTAAGGATTTCTTTATTTCTGAGAGAATTTTTATCACTTACTGGATTTATTCTTTCTACCAATTGCAGAATTCTGTCTCAAAAAAAAACAAACCAATCAAACAAAACACACCAAAAACTGCATAATCTCTCTCTACAAAAACATTTACTGTAAATAGATTCAGTAAGCAAAGTTTTTATACAGGATGCTTACTTTATTAAAACTGTTTATTCACTCTCCTTTGAAGTATTTTGTGAATTTTTTTTTTATTGTTGGGGTTTTTTTTTTGTTTGGCTTTTTTGTTTGTTTTTTTGTTTTGTTCTGTAGGAGAGTTTAATAAATCAGAAGATTCTTTTAAAATTTCCTACAAAAATAATAAACCTCTTTGAGATTTGGGTCATTTCTTTTTGAGTTCACTTCATAGGTAAGACATGTTCAGCTTAATTGGTTCTTGCAATGAATTCCCAGTAAAACCTTCAGGACCAAATTCTGTTTACCATTAACTTCTATGCATGAATATTGCAATTCTGTTACGTTAATGAAATATAAACCAAAGGCCAATTTCCCACCTGAACTAATAAAGAATCAGCCTCTCACTGTATTTTTCCACTTGGAAACTGATCCTATAAAGGGGAGGTGAAATTTGAGGTCCTCATAAAATTTGTGGCTGTTTAGAAGTCTTGCATGTGCCAAGTTAAAGGTGTTAGCCCTAGTGTCTTGGTGAAATTCCAGATTAAATATTTATGTTTTGTGTACCTGAGACCACTGTCTAATTTCATTTAAATATTGGGTTTTTCCTTAATTGGCACCTATCCAGTACAGTTGCTGAATTTCAGTGGTGCTTTTATTCTTCACGCTAGTAGTCTGGACTTTTGCAAACATATAGAATATGTACATTTAAAGGGATTAAGGAATTTGTGTCTCCTTTGGGAAGTTCTTTACCTACAGTTAAGCTGTTATACAAAAGAACAAAGAGGAAATAAAAAGGAGATGAGAACTGTGATGATATTTCTAGGAGCCATCTGCATGGCCTCCTAAAAAAGAGATGAGAACTGTGATGATATTTCTAGGAGCCATCTACATGGCCTCCTCAGAAACACTACAACTGTTGTAAACAGTGGCAGTAGGACAGAACCATTTCTTAAGATTTCTTGGGAGGAAAAAATCACAAGATTTGGGCTATATTCCATCTAGATGGCATGAATTAAGTTCATTATGAAATGTGGGATTTTCCATCCCACATCTCATTGTTCAAGTGGGGAAGGAGCCCAGTGCAAGGTTTTGCCAGGCATGAGGACTGTACAAGTACAGGAGAAAATGTAGCATGTTACATTTCCACTGACATGTGGGGCTATGTCATGTTTCCCTGGAGGCCAGTGGTCCGATGGATGAACATTTCCACCATCCATATGGCTGCAGACTGCCAAATCAAACACTGGAAGTCTGCAGCTAGACTGCAGGCAATTAGTTATGACACTGAGAGAGAGTGGTGTCACATCCTGATCCCAGCTCCAGCAGCAGCTCTTGGCAATGTCATTGGATGGGTTATCCAAGTACCTACCCTTGGGTATACTGCCTTTAAAATGATTGTAGTAATACTTGTCTCCCTTCACGAATAACATTAGAAAGCTCACTACTGACTGTCCATGGTATTGGAGTGATTTCTGTTTTAGTTCAGTGATGCTGATCTACTGAACTGAATCTGTTTTCGTCTCATTTGAAACTTGGAAAATTACTTAGCTATGGAACTCTGGTATGAAAACCAGTAAGTGTGAGACTTCCTGTGTCCAAGAATAATGATTTTCAGTTGTAGTTGCAGTTGAGACTTAGTGAGCAATTATAGTAAAATATATGTGTACATATGATATGAGAATCATTCTTCTAGCCTAACCAGGACAAATACCAGGATGCTTTATCTTTTCAAAGCACATATCTAAACAGCCTGGATCATTGCTTCCTGGCCTTAGGTGGAGAAGAGCTCCACTGCTCTCAAATGCCTCCTCAAGTGAATATAAATGTGTTTCCAAAATGGAGTGGAGGAGATGATCAGAGCAGGGAAGGATAAAGACAATTAATATAGTTCTACTCCAAAGCTCAATTTTCAACATCCCCATTTTTTCTATAGGTGACTGTGAAGGTTTGGGAGTTCCCCACTCCCCCCACACTTTGTAAAATGACCCAGACTAGCACTCAGTCGGCTGGAAGTTAAATGATGAAGCTCTATTTACAGCTTTGCACAATGTACAGCAGATATTTACACTATATACACAATATTTACAGAAATATACAAGTAGAAGGTAATACAACAACACAACACCCCTCCCAGAAATCAGAGACCCCAGGAGGGGCTCCCAACCACCCTTGCACCTTCTCCCCACCCCTGTACCTTACCCCAAGGTTTGCTTTACGTGCAAGGTAAATTAGGAGGATCGGCCAAGGGGGTTAGAAGAAAAGTGGTTAGTGAGGATTAATCAGCAGAGGAGCCAGAGCCCAGAAGCTGCTAGATCCCACCAGCAGCTCCTGCTCAAGCAAGCGACAGAGAGAGACTGACTTATCAATTGTTTTGGTTAGTATTCCCAAACAATTTCTTAGCAAGCGTATGAGTGAAGTAGACATCATGATGTTTTCCTTTCACAGCCTATAGTGTAATTTTCTCTATTAAAATATTCCAATTAGCCTCAAACCAGCACAGTGACTTAGAAGCAGTCAGTAAAAGCCTGTTGTTGTCTATAACACTCTACAGATTTGGGAACAAGATTAGGAAAGATGTAGGCCTCAGGTCCTCCTGTTCATCACTCAAGTTTCTGATCATGCTGATGGGACTCATTTGCAGCACAGCCATGTGGCCTCACTGGTCTATAAAGAACCCAAGATCAAGGATTGGAGATATCTAGGATCTAAAAATGAAAAACCCCTAAAATGAGAGGGGGAAAAAAAGGAGAGAAACATCCCTTTTCAGAAAAATCAGGCTTTGGAGATGATTACAAGTTTGATTTGAGATAGTTGTAATTACTTCTTTATGTGTTAGTGATTTTTTTTTTTTTTTTCTGCAGCGACCATTAAGTATTTGTAAGGTGTATAGCTGAAGCGTAATACAGGCCCTACCACACTTTAAGCAGCAAATGATTCTTCAGAAGAGTGTTATTGCATGTAATTTGTGCATTTATGCCAGGAACTATGGAAACATTAGAACAACGCCTTTTGGTTTATGTGTTACTTCCGCTGCCTAAAAGAATGCAACTCACAGTAATTCTAAAAAGGGCAACAGGGATAATTGGGTTCCTGCTGCTACACATGTTTAGCAGTGTGCTGCCAGATGTAGTACATATGCAACAAATGGTCTTCCTATCCCCAAAAGGAAAAGAGGAAAAAAAAACTAAAGCAAACAAAAAACCAACCAGCAAACCAGCCAAATCAATCCCCTTTAGCCTTCCCCACCTCCTTGCAGATATAATGGTGTAGCACTAGGTCTAAAGCCAGGAAACCCAGATCTCTTAAATAAAGGGGCAACGGGTTTAAACTGGCAGAGGGGAGATTTAGACTAGATGTCAGGAGGAAGTTCTTTGCAGTGAGGGTGGTGAGGCTCTGGAACAGGTTGTCCAGGGAGGTTGTGGCTGCTCCCTCCGTGGAGGTGTGCAAGACCAGGTTGGACGAGGCCTTGAGTGAGCTGTACTAGTGGGAGGGTTGGAACTAGATGATCCTTGAGGTCCCTTCCAACCTTACCATTCTGTGATTCTATGATCTATGAGTCTATGAATGTATTTATACAATTGATGATTGCAGATGAGAGATTATTTTAATTTTGAACATGGAATAAAATTTTATAGCTTTGTATGAGAAATTTGGAGACTGTGAGTTTTTCAGATGTGGACATAGAAGTTTATACAGCTCATGCTCTGTAGGTGACTAGTGAAGATTGGATTATGGCATAAATTTCAGTATTGGGCGGTTTTTTACATTTGGAAGTGTTGTTTAAGTGGATGTTTTTTCTTAACATACCAAAAAAGAAAGGCAAATTTCAACTTTGTTCAAAATGGAAACAGCTGAAATGAGGAAAAAGCAATTGTTAGTTCTGAAATTCAGGAGTAAACATTTCACTGAACTCAAAAAAGGGTCTTAAAAAAAAAAATTAACCCAAATCAAACCAAGTTGCGTTTCAGGAAACTTTCAAGTTAAAATTAAGTTTTAAGTTATGAAAAATTAAATGCTTCATTTTTTAAAAAAAAACCCTACATTTAGGAACCATCATCTTTAAGTCAGTCACTCACTTGGAACTCAGAATCAATGTTTCCCAATCCAGCCGCTCTAATATTATTGTGCTGTTCTGCTGAAGTAATTTAATCTCATCATGTGCCTTTCTTCTTTGTCTGAAGAAGCAAAGATTCTGCTGTGATGTGAATTCAGCGAAGCAGTCCAGTATTATGACATAACTTCCACAACCAACACAATACACACAACAGGAAATAACGACAGCTTCTTGTGTGTGGAACAGCTGGAGCCCTGCAAGGTTTTCTCCCAGTTAACAGACTGTAGTTAGTACTCAACAATTGTCTGAAAAAACAGCAGATAGTGTTAATTTGTTAAATATATGTCTCAGGGATGAAACTAAACAAATGTGGCAAACAAAAATTACATTCCAGGCATAGAAATACTTGCAGTCTATGCTATAAATTGGATGGATGAGTGATATGTAGGTCGAAGCTAGGGCAGAAGTACTCAGTGGTGATTAGCAAGTCAAGGATGAGTGTTTTGAAAATATATTTAAAAATCAACAGAAATATAATTGGGAAATCTCATCCCGTAATAAAAAGGAGCAATTGGAGGCCAGGAGGCTATGGGCAACAGACCACTGTTGCATTGTAACAAGAAATATTTCCTTTTTTTGTTTTATTATTATTTCCAAATGACATCCTGGATAGGCAGTTTGTGATCCAGCACACTGAGATACTATTTTTGTTAATGGAAATGTTAGATAAAATAGTGTTTTGAAAATGCCTTGTCAGTTTAAAATGGCACATACTGCATGGATACAATTTATCTCTCAAAATGCATCCATGTATAGGTGTAAAGAGGCCAATAAGGTTATCTTTAAAAAAGCTTATTTATCTTTTTATACAGTAGTCTCTGTATGGTAAGAGATTTATATTTCTTTTAATATTTTAGAACATCTTTAAATGTCTTTTAATTCCATTCCAATTCTATTTCCATATTCATGCATTGAGTCCTAAAATTTGTCATTCTACGTATGAGTTAATTCTAGAGTAGTGCTTTGAGTTTTGATCCATATTGATGACTCCTTTTCAACTGTCTAGAAAGGACCACCCAGCCTAAAACATGGTTGCTGGAATCCACATTAGTTACCTCTTTTTTCCTCCCTCTGAGCAGAAATTGCCAGCTGAGCAGGACTGTAATGAATTCTTATGTGTTTTGTAGTGTGAACTGCCATCAATTAGGAACTAAGCTGAGACCATCAAACTCATTTTAATTAGAACCTCTGATTGGATTTATGCCAAAATCCCAAAGGTGAAAAATAATAGTACAGAGATTTTCCATCTTTTCCAAGTGAAAATTTTAATTGTTGTTTGACTCTAATTTCCTTCATTGGCACCGCATTTCCTTTATTGATGTCGGTGGGTGTGTATGAGGTTAAATGTGATTTTCTTTGGCAGGTAGTACAGATGTTCATATATAGACTGGTGGGATGAGAGCATCCCTTGATTCTATCCCTGTCCTACACCATTCCATTTATACTTGCAGACAGAAAAGCAATTTTATCTCTCAATTCTCATCCCATGTATTTAATTTCTAATGAGATTCTGTGATGCTCTGTTCCCAATGCACGTTATCTTCCCTTATTACCACAACACAATATAATGTATAAAATAATAATATATAGTACTAATAACTGATGTGGAATCATCAAGTTTATTCTGTCTTAAATATGTTGTTATGAAATCTTACAATTGGGTCCTAGTAACAGGAATATCTAACTTCTAGATGTTTCAACTTTGAAACTTAATTTCTTAGTAGTTTGCTGCTATCATTATTATCATTATTAATATTATTATTTTAACCTTCACAATCTGAATTTTGTAATTCATGCTTAGAATTTAGTTACCTATCACTAGTTCTCTGCAATGCAGAATGGTTTTCTGTATGGTTGGAAAAGTAGGGAAAAATGCTTTTGCTGATGCTGAGGATATCTGTGTGTTGCATACGTTTGTACAGAAAATTCCTCACAAAATGTCCTCCAGAATAGCCTTCATATTGAATATCTTTGAGATCAGTGAACCTTACAAATAGAATGGTAGCTGAGGGATAGTTTTAGAGTTCACACACACAAAAATCTATAGGCTCCTATGTAAACAGCTGGAGGCTAGAGGAATTAGACATAGAAAAATAGTGTCTGCTTCAGGAATAGACAATTCAGACCATGTTGTTGACCCATTAAGTTGCATATGATAGCAGCTAGACAGAAGTCAGGGGACTCTAGTTCAGTCCTCAATTAGGTCATCCAATCAAAACATATTTAGGAATATATCTGACCAGACCAGATACAGGATGTCTCGACTCCTGCCCTTTGTGTATCCCACGGCTAAATCACAGACAGCTACATCAGGAAGAAAATAGAGATGAAGCAGCTGCTACACCAACAGCCTGCTGTTGCACTAAAAACATCACTTAGGTATAAACATAAATATACATCCATACTGATGTCATGCTTCAGGAGACTTTGTTGAGATTTAGATGTATTTACAACTCAGTGAGTATAAAGAGTTATTGAACCAGCATTATACATGTAATTCCTTTTTCCATGTCTTAATCTTTGTGTTGTTTTTTAGTACAGGACTCAATTTAAAACATCTTTTAAGAACTAGCAAAGTTAGATGTCGTGATTTGGGCAAGCCAAAACCTGAAAAACAAGAATTAGTAGTTCTCAATGACATTTCAAGGAGATTCAAGGGTGTTTGTGGCATTGAAAATATATCAGAATAGCTAACCTTCTTTATACAGTTCAGAGACACTTAATATTTTAATTGAACTCTGTCTTATGAAAAATCTGGTGTTTGAACAAGGAATTTGTTCAAATCCATTACATCTGATAACCTGGTAGGTCTGGCTTCTTGCAAAAGCAAATAATTTTACACCTACAAAATGTCCAGTACCAAAGCAAAGAAGGAAGAGCTTGCGTTTCAGAATTCTCCTTTAGCTTATGTTTAGAAATAAACTAAAAAGACTTCTTTTCTCCTAAAGTGTTTCCAGTTACTGCCCTGTGGATATTCTGAGTTCCTTTTCTCACAGGGAAGAGAAAGGTGCCTTGTAGCCTTTGGGTTTCACCACTTTTCCCCACTGCAGCTTGTGAATCTTCAACTGACTCGTGGAGATAATATGATATTCAGCAGACTCAAGTCAGCTAAGATTACATTCTTTGTACTATGAGAGTAAGGGGGAAAAAACACATTTGTTGAGACCAAAGGGTGCACAAAGGCAGTCCTTGAGTAATTCAAACATAAACAGGAAAGAAACTTGATAGAAAAGCCTGGCACTGGTCCATGTCAAGGCTAATTACTGTGGCTTTTTTTCATGCAAAGTTCTGAATTAATAAGGTGGAAGAAGAAATAGGGAGCAGGGAGTTTGTTGTTCTTTTCAAGGACACAGCTTCACCTTTAGAATTCTTTTCTTGCTGCTGAATTTAGAAGAATCTCTATGAACTACTCAAAAACATGTTGTTTAAAACAAACTGATTTTATTGACATTAGAATAAAGCTTGTTGTTAGGTAGGCTTTCACAGATGTCGTGGCCTTGTATTTCTTTAGTCAGGAAGTGGCAGATTTGTTTTATAGTAGGTCAACCTTATCCTCTAGCGTCATACAACTAAGCAGTCAATTTGTTTTCTCCTATAACTATCAGTACTTTTAAAGTGCATTTTATTGATTTTGCATTAGATATGGTGAATGTAATAATTATTTAAGTGACATGACAGCTGCAGGATTGAGATTAATAAAGTAAAAGGTCTTCCATTGTTTAAGATAATCATGGATATAAAACAATCTTCCTCTTCAGAAGTTTTGGCATGACCCTTACAATCCTGCTGCGAAGGATAAGTCATTAACCTTGTAAACAGTCCACCTGGAGTGATGGATTCTAAGAGGAAAGAGAGGGAAATAGAAAAATATTTGTTTAAAAGTAAAATAAAATAGAATAAAATTAAAATAAAATAACAACCAAAAAAACCCCAACCAAAACACACGAAAACTGACTAAAATTCCTGAAGTGGAATCAGTGGGAGAATGCCATTGATACAACAGGAGATGAAAAGGAGAAAGATTTCCAGTTGTTGCAATTTATTTTTTTCTTTTAGAAATAGAAGTCTTCCATTTCCTTTTGATATATTAGAGGATGTCAGTGGAGTGAAAAACAATGAAGCTGTCTCAGCAAATAGCTAAGCTCCTTTGCCCTGAAGATTTTTCACAAAATGGAGACAAAATTCATGTTCCATACCAAACAGCTTTCTCATGAGTGGAGTCCAGACTAAGCTGTTCCTAATAAGTATGTTCTTGTAGTACTCTAAAATGGATATGTTTGTGTCCCCATGTACAAACACATGTTAAGATCATCCTGGGAGCTGATAAACCATTGATAACCATTATCTGCTTCATTGTTTCCATGAACTTACTGCTAAACAAGTAAGGGTTAATGTTTTCTAAATACCACTTTGATGTTTTATTGATTTCTTTTGTCCAAGTGAAATGTTTGAAGAGCAGAAAGTAGAAAGTTGCAGTAACTTTGTGTAACATCTGTGACATCACTTTCTGCTGTTTGCGGTCAAATACATGCACTGTTTACTAATGAGAGATATAAACTGATTTTATGTGTGCAGCCTCGCACACCCTACATCTGTGGTCAGAGCCAAGAAATAAGTGTACTCAGAGCTCAAAAATATCTGTAGCTTGGATGTGTTGCTCAAATGACATCATTCAAGCAATTTTAGCACATTTTATGCAGGCAATATGAATACCACATTTTAAATTTGTCCAAGCTTTTCTGTCAAGAGCTGGAAAATATTTGCAATTAGATCCTTTAGTTTCAGTCCTGCTTACTCTTCTGTAGTTGCTCTACAAACTGTACTTTTTTTAGTGTGTGCACAAGTTTGTGTTCTCAAGGCCAAGAGCATTTGATACTTCCAGGCAGATTAAGAGCAATTCTAACAGTATAAATGCAGGACACAGCATGAAGGCAAAGACAAATCTACTGTTTCGTTGAAGGCCGTTAAAAACTGTGATTTTTGGCAAACCTATCCATTACTGCGTTAAACTATAACAGAGATACGTTCAGAAGGGAAACAGTATCTCCTTTGTTGAGCCAGAAAAAAAATTCCTCTTTCCAAGCTGCCCTTATAAATTCTTACTGAACCCTTTCAAGTAGCTTGCCAAAACATTAGGCAGTTTTAGGAGAACACTGGGGTGCAGATTAATTCTTAATAAATTGATTGATATCCTTACAAGTAAGTGAGCAAGCTGTGTGCTCGAATGCCATTTAGGTCCTGTGTAGCTGACAGTTTCTTCTATAAATTAAGGTTTCCTTCTTTGAAAGACCAGTGTGTCATCTGTATTAGAAGTCTTTGAGTGCTTACAGTTGTTTCACATTACAGCTTATTGTATTACAGTTCTGGTATATTCTTTCTATAAGTAATCTTGTGGGAGCTGAAGAAATTGGAGCCCTTCAGAGTGTAACACCAACGACTTTTCCATGTTTCCGTTTTGCACTGTGGTAATGGTACAGCAATTTGAAGAAAGTGAGGGAAACTTCTCAGGCACTTAGGCTTCTTAAAATTTGATTAAATTTTCAACAGCTTTTGATTTTCATTTTAAAATGGAAATCTGAGGAAGGCTGGTGATTCCTCACAGGCAGTAAACATGTGCTGCATGCTGAGTTTGAAAATGTTGGAAAAAACTCTTCTGTAAAGTAAGTTGCCAAGGAAGAATAGAGGTGTATAACATATATGTTTCCTTACACAAGTTGAAACAACTGTATTCATTGATAATGGATACAGTTTGGGCAGACACAGACAAAGCTACTTTCTTTGCCATTCCCTTCAGTGTTTGTGTGAACCCTAAAAAAGGAACAAGTGCTCTTCCTTCCCAGACCTGCTTCCAAGTACTCATAGACAGGCAGCACAAAGAGACTACCTGTTTTTTTGAGCTGGTTAGTCATGTTCCTCACATATATCTAATTATTCATAGAATCATAGAATGGTAAGGTTGGAAGGGACCTCAAGGATCATCTAGTTCCAACCCCCTGCCATACGCAGGGACACCTCCCACTAGTACAGGTTACTCAAGGCCTCATCCAATCTGGCCTTGAACACATCCAGGGAGGGAGCACCCTAACACCCTAATCAGAACTTCAGTCCTGTGTTATCTTCTGTGGGTTGCATTTATTTTTATATACAGGCATCACTGTCTCAACAGGTTTTGCCAGAAAGCCATCACCTTAGCTCACTTGACAAGGACCCTGCAGTGCCCTACGCACTGCTACTGCTGCTAATCCACCCTGTTTGCACCCTGCATCTATCTGGCCAGAATGCTGCCCATGGCAAAATGAACAGGTAGGGACTCCCAACAATCCTGGTATATCATTTCTACGGAAAGAGTTGCATACCTATTGCAAACATTAACTTCCAGAAACATAAAATTAAGCTTCAGATGGTCTGGACACGGAGGTCACTCAGCAATTACCATTGTGGGCAAAACAGACTTGATTTGGGGAAAAATTAGTTTTCATTACCAATTAAATTAGAGTAGGATAATGAGAAATTAAAAAAAAAAAATAATCTCAAAACGCCTTCTTCCCAACCCTTTCCTTCTTTCCAGGCTCAACTTCCCATTTCTCTACCTCTTCCCCTGCCGGCAGCACACTGGGATAGGGAATGGAGGCTGTGATCAGTTCACCACATGTTGTCCCTGTGTCTCCCTTCTCGGAGTGGGGACTCCTCACACTCTTTTCCTGCTCTAGCCTGGAGTCTCTCCCAAAGGAGACAAGTCTTCCACAAACCTTCCCACCCTGAGCCCTTCTCACAAGCTGCAGTTCTTCACAAACTGCTGCAACACAGCTCCTTTCCACAGGGTATAGGAACAGTCTGTTCCAGTATGTGTGCCCCATGAGGTCACAAGTCCTGACAGCAAACCTACTTCACGGTGGGCTCCTTTTGTTCCATGGAGTCCCAGGTCCTGCCAGAAGTCTACTCCAACACAGGCTTCCCACAGAGACGACAGTCTCCTTTGAGCATCCACCTGCTCTGGTGTGGAGTCCTCCACAGGCTGCAGCTGGACGTCTGCTGTTTACCTCCGCGGGCTGCAGGAGGATAGCTTGCCTCACCACGATCTTCACTGTAAGCTTCAATGACTTGTAGCATCTCCACCTTCTTCTTCACTGACCTTGGAGTCTGCAGATTAGCTTAACAGGTACTTCCCTTGTGAAAATGGAGTTCCTGGAAGACATTTCTCAGATATTTAGGATGAAAGGCTGTAAATTGATTTAAATTGGCTAAGTGTATACATTTAATACTATAGCAGACACACCCATAATTACTTGATTTAACTTTCATTGTTAACTTTGCTTTTAAGACAAATCTCAAACCTTACTTAATAAAAAAATAGTAGATTATCCAGAGATTGCAGTGATTAGCACTCACTTATATGTGACTAAACTCACACTTGAATTTTATTTTGTAGGTTAGCAAGTCAGTAAGGGGCTGGAATAACAACAAAGGCAAAGCAGAAGCATTAAATCTTGGTTTCACCTGAGTGTGTTGCAACAAGTTTCTGGAAGCCCTCATGAGACTATATCTGACATCTAAATGTAATCTAGCACCTGAAATGAGCTCCTTATACCAAAGTTTTGAAAATAACTGACATGAGTGGCAGAGAAGGGCTTTACTGAACAAAAAGTATTAAGCATCTTGTATATTAAAATTAATCTCTGAAAATATAATAAAAATTATATTCTACAGAAAAAGCATTGATATTAGAATACACTAACACTTCATTGGATGTTTTCAATTATTTCTTACGAATCTGTATTATTAGAACCACTAACTATGGCTCTCAAATATTCTGAGAGTATCCTTTTTTTTGCTCAGTTGATGACACAGGTTATTTATGCTCCTGTGGATAAAAATCTGAAATACTGTTGTGGCACTCAGATGACTGTACTTCACTCAGATAACTGTACTTCGTATATTCATTTACAGTATTCGGGTACCCTGTCACAACACTGCGCTAGCATCTAGGCAACTGAAAACCATGAGGCTTGTGGCACTATATTGATCTTTTCATGTCTGTAAAACGTGCTACCCTGTTGAAATGTATCTATCTTATGTATTGAATCCAAATAGTTTATATATGAACAAAATTTATTTTTCCATTTTCTTAATTAGAACCTTATAATAACTGTGGGATATGATAGGGGCTGTTTTATTGTCTTGTTAGAATGCAGTGCAATGATCCCAATGATGACACATTAACAGTATCGTGGCATCAGGAAACATATCTTTCAGGTTGAGAGACCTTTTTCTAAACCAAGTGCATCCCACATGAACACTGAAAACAAATTGGAGCAGTCTGTTCTGTAGCAGACTAACACATGCAATTTTCATTCTCTAACAGTAATTTACTCAAATTAGTTTTTGCTAAAATGTGGCTTGATTTAAACTTTGTGTTACTCCCTTAGATAAAAAATGGCTTGGTTTGCTATTTTTTGGCTTTTGGGTTTGCTTTTTTTTGTTTGTTTGTTTGTTTGGGGTTATTTTTCCCCTTTTGATGGAAAGAACATCCATTCTGATTTAGATTTGCTACCACTTGTTGCTGTTTGATATCACTATGAAGAACAGGACAATGCAGAAAACCATGAATGGTTTGACCTTCCTGCATTTCAAATGATATCTATCCATCTTGTAATCACACTGTCCTTATGAGGAAAAAAGAATTTCACTAACTACATTTTGACTGTATCAGAAATACTGAATAGCAAAGATTTCTCAAGCAGGAAAGTTGAACACCTTATTCTGATGCCAGATTTGCAGCGTGCTTCACTTCATATTGGGAAAGGATGCACATGTATCTACCTTTCAATGAACAAGCCTTGTTCTATTTGTCTTTCTTATCCCTTTTTTCATATAATGCCTTCCATTGTCCGTTAATAGTGACAGTCTTCCTCTATTTAAGAAATCAAAACGGTAACTACTGAAGCAGCAAACGTTTGCAGCCTTTGTTACTGCCTCCAGCCATCCTTTGATATGCAGTCTCTGCCTCCAAATTAGCAAATGAATGTGAAATTAACCGGGATGGTAAAGGCTGAAGGAAATAATCTGAACGTAGTTTTAATATGTTCCCTTATGCTGTACTAAATTAGAGCTGATACCACCTTTATAAAAGCAAAATGAATCCTAAGAAATCTGAGCCAGGGAACCTAATCCTAATTTTTATTTTAAGAAAAACATCAGGCATCTGCTCAGAAAGAACACAGTGCCTGTGAATACCCACATTTCTCTTCGAACAGAGCTTGTCATCAAAAACTTACTCCCTTCTTTTATCTTGCAGGAGTACTTAGGCAAGTTCTGTAGTTATTAACTATCAAAGTTTATATGAACCAATGTCATTAAGTAAAGCCTGAGGATCTTCCACTTTTAACTTACTGTTTTTCTAGGGAGAAAAATGTCTCTTTCACTCTTCAAATAACTTCATTATTAGAAGAATCAGTGCCATTTTTTAACAGTTTCTTGTTCCCTAGGCATAAATTGGCACCTGTGTAAAAGAAAGTAATTCAAATGATTGTGTTTCCAACTTGTTTTCCCAGATTCCTGGTTTTCCATATCTCTTCTCATGGAGAAGTGTAGTGATCATTCTTTTGAATTAGAGACTCAAGGACTAACTTTTCAGTGATGTTATGATGTGACAAATTAGGTGAAAATAGTCTGTTCAGTAGTAATAATATATTAGAAACAATTTTCTTCCTTCTTTCCTCCTTCTTTCCTTCTTTCCTTCTTTCCTTCTTTCCTTCTTTCCTTCTTTCCTTCTTTCCTTCTTTCCTTCTTTCCTTCTTTCCTTCTTTCCTTCTTTCCTTCTTTTTCCTTCTTTCCTTCTTTTTTTCCTATTTTTCTTTCTTTTCTCTCTTTGTTTTCTCTCTTTCTTTTCTTTCTCCTCTTTTCCCTGAGAAGAATACGGTAAGATACAATGGCAGTATTAAGGTAGCATTCATGAAAATGAGAACTATATACATGCTAGTATATGAAGGCAAGTATATATGATATTTCTGTGACTCGCTGTCTTAGTTTCCTACCCAGAGGTATCTCCAAGGGGAAAGTATTCCTTTATTGAGAAAAATACAAAGTCTATTTTGACAACTGTCTTTGAATACATTTTTAAAAGGGATTTTATAGCAATCTCTGGGTTTTAAAAATCTTGGTGATGGTGATAGAGCATTATTAATTGGGTTCCTCAAGTGTTTGTCTAGTGTGTTTTTAAAACAATGAAAAATGTTTGCATATACTTGCTGCCTAAAAGAGGTGTGATTGTGTCATCCCATGTATAACCTCCCCTCTCCCATGTAAACGCATGAATTGCATGTATGCATCTTCTGGTTTGGTCTCCTTCTTTTAACAGTTTCTCCATAAAAAATGAATGCTGTGCTGTCAACTGAGTGTTAGGGCTCACTCTTTGTGCCTGACTGGGGGAATGAAGCAACTGGTACTTAATCATTCCTAGAGGCGTTGCCCACAAAAAGACACTCCTCTTGTGCTGGCAGAAAATGGTTTACCTTATCTTGTTCTCTGTGCATCCTACTCCTCAATAACTTTGAGAACACACAGACAAACATGCACATCAGAAAGATTAGGATGAGTGCAAAATGTAATTTCTCTGTTTCATAGAATAAGCATTACATAGATAGTTTTGTATGCTCGTCTACACGTTCAGTCTGGAAGAGAGAGAGTATTTTACAATCCTGATCCTAAACCAAAGGAAGGATGGGAAAAACTGCATGTAAATTTTCCAAAGGCACCTGGGCAAAGATGCAGAAAATAAAGGGACTCAATTTACATTCCTATTAGACTCTGAGTCTCCCCATAGGAACTGACATTTCTGTGTTGATTGTGCCTTACTTTGGTGTTGACCATTGATCTGCTGGGAAAATAACTGAGGCACACACTTGATGTCACATCAACTACAAAGTATCAACCAGATGGCAATCAAATGCAACTGTCTGAACCACCCTCTTGGTACAGATCTACATTATGAACCCTCTTCACAGTGCTCCTTCATCTTGTATTATAGTCCTCAGTCTATTTATGGAAAGATTTTGCCAAGCACAACCTTAAGACTTCAAATGGGATTTGTCTTACAAGAAATTATTATCTTGGAGTTTCTTTATTTCTTTATCAGACCTGCAACTAGAGATATACTGTACAGTGAGATTTCATTGTAATAGATTCTGTTCATACATAACTGCATTACTGAGTGGAATTTCTCTTTCAGGAGAAGAAGAATTTTAACAGCCCAGAACTGCACTAATTGTAATGAAAGCTTTCTGGGCAGCAATGAGTGGGAAAACTTTTTATCTCTCAGTTTTCAGGGGGCTTGTGTTTTTGAAATGTGCATTCATATTTTTAGAATTCAGCACATAGCCACAGATTAACTCTCATCATCCAAGGCTTTATGTAAGGAGAGAAGTAATTGATTACTGGTTAGTTGTAGCTGTGACTAGGATTTTGATTAGAATAATAACTTACAAACTCTAAGAGAAAGCAACTATTTTGCACATTGCTAAAAAGCATTTTTGTGAGTTTGGTGTGTTTGACTCATACATAATGTATGCTCCTTAATGACCTGCATAGCCAAAGGATGACACTTTAAATTGATGAGTGTGATACATTCATACAAAGACCAAATTAGTTTAAGAATAGATGAAGAATAGATGTGTAGTCTAGCTAGCATGAACTGTTACAATTACAGAGATTATTACGACCACAGTCTAATACCTTCCAGACATCAGAAATCATTAACCATCAGAGTTACATAGATCTACAAGCTAAATCACTAAAATATTATTGTATTACAGCAGCTTCAATTGTGGCACTATATTTGAGATTAGAATATTTCTACTGAAAATAATTTGTTTTCGCAGGTTTCTAACTTAATCTTAGAAACATACCCAAAAAGCAACATGACAAAAAACATCCCCAAGTGAAAAGGAAGTGTGGTTAGTTTTGTCTTGAAGCATTTTCTTTCACAAGAAGAACATTGTTTTAAGTCAGTAGAAGTCAGGGAGAAACTGTTACCACAGCAAAGCCCAGCCCTCAAACAAGTGTGGGGCTGAGAAGACCTCATTTGCTTGAGGTTAACTTTGAAAATAAATAATTTGGTCATATCTATTATAAGAATCTGTGAAGTATTGTAATACCTATTCTCACTTCATACTGCACATAGGTTTAGGTCTGATCTTGAACCACACCAATAAATCCTAATATCAGGTTTGCAGGGATATTTTGAGTTGAGTATGGCTAACTTCTATGTCTTTTGACTGCTCCCAAAATGTATGCTATAAAAAAATCTGGAAAGCAAAATGTACTAGATGTGACAATTTTTCCATTGCAAACACTGTGAATGGATGACTTGCTTACTTATTGGATTCATTGGCTCTTTTCTACTCTATATTCTTCTATTTACAACTTTATTGGTGATAAAGTACCTGTATTAGTTGGAGGTGTCCCTGCCTATGGCAGGGGGTTGGAACTAGATGATCCTTGAGGTCCCTTCCAACCTTACTATTCTATGATTCTATAAGTTCTTCACTCACAAGGACTTTGCTTTTTACTTCCATGAGGTAACGAAGGCATGAACATGCACATTGTTACCCCACACTATCGTACTGTAATGGCAATGGTCAGGAAATAATACTTTACCCAAAAAAGGGCAATGGTGGTTTGTTGTGGGGTTTGTTTGCTTCTTTGCTTTTAATTTTGGTGATCATGCCATACATTTCAGTGTTTGAAAAGGAACCTCTCTTCCTTATAAACTGAGTTCTGTTGAAATGTAATTCTCTACGTAACTCTAGATATTAAAAAATAAAATCCTTTGCCCAAGTCATGCTTTCTTAGTGAAATTCAGAACAAACGCTGTGTGTAGATTCACACACACAAGCAGCCATTATATGGATACAGACAGTTATATTTCTATGTTATTGTTAAGGTCTACTATTTATATTATAAGGCCTGTGGAAAATTTTGTAAATGCCATTAGCTGGTTGAGGAAGTGGTAAAACTGTCCAGCTGTTAGAGCACTGACCTACCTCATGGAGCTGTTGCGACAATAAATACATCAGATATGTTTAGAGTTAGATGTAACAATTATTTTAGTCACCTAATATTTAAGCCCTGCTCTGCTCAAATTTAGATACTTGCCCTCAGGATACACCAAATGCTTATAGAAGTGCGGTCTGGCTTGTGTTCAGACCTGCAGAAGTGTGTCAGAGGTACCCTAGCTGTGTAAAGATGAAATTCAGATTAAAGAGATCAGTGAAGTCAGAGTGAGCTGACTTGGGGCTACATGGTGGGAGACATTGAAGCTAAAAGGCAGAATGCTAATGCCAACGCATTTGCTGCCTTTGCTGGATCTAAAAGACTTGCAAAAGTGGTGCATATTCTCAGACTTTCTCTCTACTACCACATCTTTTTATTCTTAACATGGAATAGTGACAGGCACAGACGGAAAGAGTCATGCATACAGGCAAGAATTAGAAACCAGGTTCAGAAAGTGACATCATTCCTCTTATCCTGTGTTATTAATTATGCAAAATTAATAATCTATCTTTTAATTATATTAATCTATATATTAATTTAATCTCCAAACGAATATTGTTAATAATGTGAAAAGACTTTATTAACATTAAAGCTTGCCAAGCAACTTATTTACAAGGTTTGAAACACATGGTTTGGATACTTAACACACACAATGAACCGGCAAAACTGGAACATTTTAAGAGGTACCCAGCAAATGCAAACATACTGGAAGGGAAAGTTCTTACAGTCAATATACCGCTTGCGGTTCCTTATCCCACTTAGTCACTAGATGGACTCAGGAAGCTGCTGTCTACTTATGGCAGAAGGCAATTAGTGAATCACAAGAGGCATTAAGTATTTAGTCAAAAAAATTTTCTCCCAACTAACATGGCTAGCTACAGCTTCAAATAGTACCCAAACACTTGCAGAGGGTTCTGTCAATATCTTGTGAGCCTCTGAGGCTTCTGATTGTTCCTAGACTTCACAGGGTGCTGAGGAAAGGAAACAGACAATCTCTGACCTGGTCCTGATTTCTCTGGATGATCTGTGTGTCCCTTCCAAGGCTCCTCGTCTTGGCAGGAGACTTTCAAGTGTAGGCAGAATGTCTTGCAATGTGCAGTCTTGGCACAATGTCATACTGGCTAGGCAGGCCAATTGTGTGGAGGTGTTTAAAACCTGTTCCTGGTAAACTTGAAGCAGGTAGTTTCCAGGCAGAAACTGGTTTCTAACTTGTTTGTTAGAAGAAGTTCAGCATACCAATACATGTGGCAGCTTAGTCACCATGGAAGTGCATGTTCTTGTTCCTTGGGTGAGTTCCATGGTTCTGCAGTTTCATGGCTAATAATAGCTTTTAAATGTCTACATTTATACTAAAAACACAGAATTAAGTGTGTTCCAGCTATGTAGTGATTGATGCAAAACAAGGATGGGAAAAAAATTGGTTTCACTCCTAGGTGAAGTTGTTCCTGATGTGCTTACAGGACTATATATTTGGCAGAAATGACTGTACAAAGACCAAAAGACTAGAGTAATAAATAATTTTTTTTCACTGCTACTCTACACTAAAGAGCAAATCCTGTACCCAAACTATCTCCATCAGAGGTAGAAATGAAAATGTAAACAGTAAACCTAGCTTTAGGCTTTTCCTTCTTCTTTTTTTTTTTTTTTTAAACCCATTCTACCAATAACTCATTATTCCCAACTATTAAGTCAAAAATTCCCCAAGAAGTCAGGAAGGTCTGTACTGTTAAGTGCTTCTTTAGTGCCATGGCATCCATGTTCAGGAGATTGCTTTGCGCAATCTGTGATCTCCTTATCTCAAGCTGACATTGCACACTACTCCTCACTATCTGTGAGAAGATGTATGTATCAGCATCTCTAGCAAGAAGCACCACTCTCTAGTTGGAAAAAACCTGTGTTTACAGTTAGAATTGTCAATCATTTTGTCCTGTATTCTCATTATTACTTACTACTTCGCCTGTCAGTGAATAGCAAGATTCCAGACTTTAAAAAAAAAAGAAAAAAGTACACACTCTGGGGAAAAAAAGAAAGGCAAGCAACATTCTCTAATAGAGAAGGATACAGTTTTTTGTTTCAAAACCTAGACCACTGGCTATATCCCTGTCTCATCCACATTTTCAATGTTATGTGTAGTTCTTAGTCTGTTTCAGCTGCACACAAATCATGGTCAAATAATTCATTCAAGGTTAAACAGCACAGGATCTGGTTTCACTGGCAGGAAAAGCCATTACAGAAAACTTAAGGAAACCACAGAATCCTTTTGCACAGGGTGCACTACTCACTGACATTAGCATGAAGTAGCCTTAACAAGATAGAGAATGTGGTTGTGCAGGTTCAGAAAACTACTTACTTTTTCCATCAGTCATTTGTAAGCTCTCAAAGTAAGCAGAAAGTCTGTGCTTGTATGCCTAACCAATTCAATATCTCTTATTCCTCTGGGTCAAGGTCACCCAGTTCTGTCAGATGGGATATGAGTTTTCTGTAAGACATTAATATTTGGAGGCTAGAAGGTCAAATATGGGATTGCTGCTTTGTTGTGGCTATTTTATTCTGTCTAAAGTATGTAAAGAGACATCTTAAAGAACTCTCTTGTACTAACATTAGTCCATTTCCAGGTTTTAGTCATGGAGTTTGCCCTCCTTTTCCAGGTAATGAGGATATATATACCATATATACTATCTATCTATCTATGCATACCTCCTGTGTACCAATGCCTCAATGCCTTCTCTGTCAGTGGTCACAGGTTTTGTTCCTCTGCTGAGTATTTCAGCAAGTGCAACACAGTATTCCATAGGGTTGTCACTCGCTATTTTAATTTGTATGGTGGCAGATTGTTTTCCTCCTACAGTTTTTATCAATTTTACAGGTCATTACTAGTTGACTAAAATTGGTGCAATTTGCCTCTGCCAGATGATGTTTAATAATAACTGTCATTCCTGCCAAGACCGTGCATCAGTAATTTCTGACAGTACGTAACACATAGCACATATGTGGACTGACTATGTTACATTCTTCTGACAAGCCATTTAATTGACTGATAAAAATCAAAGGATGAGTGGATGAACCTTGAGAGGAAGCCAATTTGTGTGTTTATTGGGAATTTAATACTACGTTGGCCTCTTGTAGTTATCAAAATTTTCTGCTGTGTGTAGCTTGTTTCAAAAGCAAACGCAGGAAGTTTGCAAGCTTTGCACCTTGCAGTAGTTGTATAATGTCAAAGACCCTGAAGCAGTGTGCATTAAACATCAAGTCATGGAAAAAGTGAGATGTGGTGGGGCTTTCCTGACCATGAAACTGAGGGCAGTTGCTTTATTTGCGAACTGTTTAAATCTACTTACATGCAGACTTTAAACAAGGAACTGCTAAGATTTATGGTTCCTTACAGGGCCCCAAATGCTGCATATAATGGAAAGTTAAGAGTGAAAAGATGTCTTTTACTTCCCCTGGGGAAGATGTATTGTGTGGAGGTAGGTCAGACAGCCACATCCAACTCACTGCTGACTTAATATGTGACCTGGACAGGTTATATAAACCCATTGTTTCTGCTTTCTCAGGTGTGAAATAGGTAAAATATCTTGGAGGCTACTTGTGTATTTTAATTGGCTGACTATTTCCTATATACTGGATAAAAGCAGATTTCTGCATTTTTTAGCATCACATTTCCCTTTTATATTTTGTTTTAACCATTACAAGATTTTCTCATTTTCCCACTTACACCTACCTAGATCATGTGCCTGACAATTCTTTTTTTCTTCCATTTCTCTTCTCTTGTTTTTCTTTCTCTGAATCTTTGCGCTCTCTTTCTTCCCTGTTTTATTCTGCCTGTTTTATTCTGACTCTCTGTCATTATTCTTGCTGTGTTTTGCAATATTCATGACATAAATATTTTTTATCATAGAATCTTACTGAATATACAATACAGAGACACATATTTTTGCTGCTTGCCATGTACACACTCTGTGGAATATCAGTCCCTCTAGGATGCATGGGTACACACTTATTCTCAAGTACTTTTGCCTCCTGCATGCAAATGCTTCAGGGTCTGCTAGAGTCAAACTCACCCTGAGAAGCTCAGGGTTACAGAAAGAGCAGCTGCCAGCTCAGTTTTGCCTATGATGCTGGTCTGGAGTCTCCCAAGGAACTTGACCCAAGGTTAAAAAAAAATAATAAAGAGAAAAGAAAAACTGTTGCTGAGTCATAGCCAATGACTTGAAGAGGCCTGAGAAGCAAATCTGTGACCCAACTATTCATTGGACTGTCATTTCGTTGTATATAGTAAATACCCTGAGGTGCTGGAATGAAAAGATGAATAAAGCAAGTTGCCAGACCAGAAGAAGGAAGTGCAGGCTTGAGGGGCCGGAGGGCTGAGGGGTTGAGGTATCATAGAAGGATCTTGTGCCAAAGGGACAAAACTTTACAGTAACAGCCATTCAATTTGAAAGCTTATGCTCTTACTGTAGAAATTATTTTAAGGTAGTAAAACTGTGCTGTGTGACAGCGAATACACTTCCTCAGTGCACACAATGCAAATAAGCAGACATCCACATGTGGTATAGAACATCTGGCTACAGTACCACGGTGCTACATTTGCATCTTCCATGATGTATCAAATAACAAAAAATTCTACAGGGAAATGAAGACAGTCTTTATGAAACAGCTCATTATTGTATTTGTTTAATCTGTCTAGTCTCTTCCATTTTTAAAAAATTTCTCTTTTAGCTGTCAAAACACTAATTTCTACTCAGAGACAGAAGTGACTGCTGTCCCTGGACATCACAAACCCAGATAAGGTTAGGATATTGACTTACAGCAGGCTCCCACGACCCCTGCCAGAGTTTTACTGTACTCATCTGGTTATGCATTGTTTGTTTGTTCGATTGTTTTTTCATCTGTAGGTTTATAAACACTGTAACTGCTGCGTGCATAAAAGATATACCTAATGGCCTGAATGAGAATTCAAGGCTGTCAAATGGAGTATTAAGGAGGATTTGTCATAGAATGAAATTTGAAAATGGTGATGTGTTTCTTTTCTGTTGCATTTTAACCCAAAGAACAATACCTATGTGAAGTTGCATGCAGGCAAATTCCAGCCCTCCCGAATCATGTGTCAGCTGGAATTTTAATGGCAGCTTGTGAGTTTCAGTCTCTTGCTAGGTAAATATGCAGATGTTATCCTCTCAGAAGACCCAGTTGCAGAAAGAAAGGGTCGATCATTGGGTGGAGACTGTACAAAGTATCTTCACTAACAGCTGTTGAGAGTGAAAAGGGGGGTCAGAATGAGAGATCTAGAGGAATAAGATGGCTAGGTCTGAATATATATTGAGTGAGTTTGTCTTTATTCAAGCAGGAACTGCTCAAATATAAATGTTTGGGAGTGCACACTTTTTGTTTTAAAAACACTACTATATTTTGGCCTATTATAGCCAAAATAAAATATTCTTGGGTTCTTTTTTCTCATTATCATGAAAAAAAGTCAGACTAATCTTCTTGGCTTATATTTCCATCAGATTCTTTACATTTCTCTAACTTTTCCACTGAGAAAACGAAACCCACATTTATTACATGACCTTTATTTTTTACCATCTAGTCAAGCATTCTTTGCACCGGTACAGTAACACTACTACCTTGACCTTTGTCTTCTTTGTACAGTTTCTCTTCATGTTTGTCACTAGCACTGGCTCAGTTAGTGAAAATGAGAAAAAGAAATTAAAAAGCAAAAACAGCAGTCTGATTCAAATTGTTAGGCAGTGTAAGCTTCTGGAGATGTTTGTTCCAGCTATGCTAGCTTGCTTTCTGTTTGTTTTTACCTTTTCAGATGGTGTTTTATATTTCACTCCTAGATTTTTTAATTTTTTTTTAATTATTATTCAGTCTACTTAACCAGGTATACATGCGTGGTGAACCAAAATTTAGGATAAGTTTAATGTGAGAATTTTTTTTGGTCTGAGTCATAGTTGTGGTTTGCCTTAATGTAAAACCTTCCACAATGACATGTTGTTGCACTTCCATGTGCAAAACAGTTGTATTTCTTTGAAGTAGAAATGAAAGGGCTTTACTGTTTTCTCTGACTTCAACATAATCAAGCAGCAAGCATCTATGCTTAAATCCTACATTTAACTTTCAATTTGACCTTGGATTAATCCCTTTACCTCACCATGCCTCTGTTTCCTTTCCTGCCCCAGATCAGCATGCAGGCAGTGTAGTGAGAGTTGGGGAGCTCAGTCTTAATTCTTTAATACAGCTGGAAAAAATCCTTTGAGACATAAACTAACAGATTTCAAGCCATTCTTGTTGGCTACTTTCCAGTCTGAGCGAAGTGCTGAGCTACAGGACCACTTAGGCGGCTTGAAAATATCACTCGAAAGCCTTTATCTCGGCAGTGTTTTGACTCATGCCTAACTTGCAGAAAGCCATTCAGTTTCTATCTGAAAACATCAAGAGACTTGCAGAGTGCCAGCTCCTTCTATGATTTTGTGCTTTGTTTTGTGATTTATTTCCAAACACATTGTGTGCTGTTGTAGCACATAAATTTGGTACAAAATGTAATCTACTCTGTTCCCTCCCTTTCCTGATATGTAGGAAAGAACTATGGAGAATATACATTGAAGTGGCAGGACTTCACTCTCTTTAACAATGACAAGGACCCCTGAAACAGGGCTGATGTGCATACAGTGTGTTTGTTCCTAGTTTAGTCAAGATGAATGGAATGAATTATAATAGCACTGTCTTTAGTACATACCAAAAATTTTCTTTGCTGGAAACCATTTGCAGTTTTCAGAAGCAATAGCAGTTGACTTAGGGTTGGATATTTGATCATTATCCTCATAATGGGAGTTGCTGGTTTTTTCACATATGTGGCTGCTTACAAGCTTAGAAAATAACAGCATGCTTCACCCATTGATCTGAAAAAACTCTTTGTAAAAAGGGTCAGTGCTGTTGTTCCCATTGAACAACTAATGAAATGGATGAGCAGACAGAGAAAAGAACTAGCTCAGGGTGATGAGCAGACTGCCAGCAGAGGCGGCATAGGACTGAAGTCTTTCCATGGTTTGAGCCCCAAAGGCCCTGCGACTCCCCATGGTGAAAAGCTTGAGCCAATTTGCCATTGCTAGACTGGTCTGAAATTCAGAATTGTGGTAATCCCAAGAATAACTCATTCCCCAAATAATTCATGGCCAGACTCGGAGGAAGTCTATTTCCTTTAAGTTCACTAGGGCTTGATAGTTCAAAATCTAAAAACTCACCTGGAGTACTGTGTGCAGTTCTGGAGCCCTCAGCACAGGAAGGACATGGAAGTGTTGGAGCGGGTCCAGAGGAGGGCCACAAAGATGATCAGAGGGCTGGAGCAGCTCTCCTATGAGGACAGGCTGAGAGAGTTGGGGCTCTTCAGCCTGGAGAAGAGAAGGCTTCGAGGGGACCTGATGGCAACCTTCCAGTATCTGAAGGGAGCCTACAGGAAGGCTGGGGAAGGATTATTTACAAGGTCCTGCAATGACAGGACAAGGGGCAATGGGTTTAAACTGGCAGAGGGGAGATTTAGACTAGATGTCAGGAGGAAGTTCTTTACAGTAAGGGTGGTGAGGCAATGGAACAGGTTGCCCAGGGAGGTTGTGGATGCTCCCTCCCTGGAGGTGTTCAAGGCCAGGTTGGAGGAGGCCTTGAGTAACCTGTACTAGTGGGAGGTGTCCCTGCCTATGGCAGGGGGTTGGAACTAGATGATCCTTGAGGTCCCTTCCAACCTTACCATTCTATGATTCTATGATCTATAGTTATTTGTGTCTGCTCTCATGGTCAACTTCAGGCCTTAGTACCAAAACACAATACAAAACATTAAGCATACAAACCCATGGGGTTCTTTGACTGGAGAATATCAATCTGTGAGCAAACCTTGGGTAGGGATGCTTTTCATATATGGGCATTGTGGAAATGGAAAAATACTGTAATTTTGGACAATACTGACATCTATCTGTGTTTAGATAGGGTGCTATCTGACCACGAGCTAACTGAGGACACATTCCACAGCAAAATAAAGGGAAATGATATTTACAGCATATTACACAGTATTCAAGTATTCATTAATAAGTTTTTAATTTCCTGCTATCTTTTCATTATCTTCCTATTCATTGACTTAAATGATACACTATCTAACCTCTTTTGTGCCGAATACATTTGTTTTCTTCCTTCCAGGTCGCACTTTTACAATTATCACCATAGCAACATTCCAGCTGTAATAAGAAGATACATCTTCTGAATGGCTGGTGATACAACATTAACTGTTAGAACATAACATTTTTCATGTAGGAAACATCTGGAGTTCACAAACAGCAAAGATCTGTAAAAATGTTTGTAGCGCTTAATAATCACCCAAGGCTGCACTTGTAAGCTTTATTAGGATGCATTTACAAACACTTGTTTCATCAAGCACAGAATGGAATAAAAATAAGCTTTATTCCAATACAAAGGGAAAAAAATTGTAAAGTTCAGTTTACAAGACATGTGGCTTAAAAGAAAAAATAGAGAATTTGAATTGGCTTTTATGTTACAGCCTTTATTTTAGAAGTTATGCTGTACTCCATCCCTCTGCTGTTCCTAGCCTATTACCTACAGCACTAATACTGCTATTTACTGGCTGATTATATCCTCTGGCAAGATTTGGACTGTGTCTACTTCCCTGCTGCAAACTAATCAGTTTTCAAAATTAGTTATTGATCTCAGGCTCATTGTGGAGGACAAATTTAGTGGCTGGTTCATTGAGTACCAACAGTGCCACTCTTTGTATGAACTGCATAGAAGTGAAAATAAACAAGATATTCAGACCCACGTACATATATAATCATCTAATATAAAGGAGATACAAGGCAAGTATAAATGCACTGGCAGATGAAATAGCTTATTGATGAGAAAGATGACCTAAAGAAATCCAAACCATTCCTCTGTTAAGGTACACATATAATTCTTGTGACCTACTGCAACATGTTTATCTGAGAGAAAGTGTGTGTGAGTACTATTATTGGAAAACTAATATTACTGTTACTTAATTTGAAGTGGATGGTGGGTTTGTATTTGTTTGGGTTTGTCAGTTTGGGTTTTTTTAAGGTAGGAAATGAACTTATTCTTTTTAAGACAGACCATTCCTGAGGTTTTAAGTTGTAAACCTAGTAGACGAAATTAGAAAGATTCTCAAATGGTAACTTCAAATGGGATTTATGTTTTAGTGACTGTGTGCTACTGTTATCTGTTTCCTATATCTATCAAGCTATATTAAATCTTTCCAGTGATTATATTGTCATCCCTTTACATGTAATGGGATCATATCACATGCAAGAAATATTCATCAGTAAGAGAGAAAGATAAAGTCAATAACCCAACATCTTCCTGGAAGTGAAAGACCCATGCCCAAGTTGTTTCTCTATCTGGATGGAAACGTTTGAGCACTAGGTTGCACATTTTTAAATTTTCTCTCCATGGAGACCTATAAAAACTTTGAAACCTAATTCTTTTTCTGAGAAGAGATTCCCACAGAGCTTCAGCTGCAAGAATGCATTCCCTAGTTCCTTTAGGAAAGGTCTCAGTCAACAGAAATATATTTACAATGTTGAAAATATAAAAAAATATTTTTAATAATAGTCTCCCCTAATCCTACTGCAGTAATTTAATTATCTATGAAAAAAATCATTGCTAGAAATATATTTTTCTTGTTCTTGAACATTATTCTCACTCTTTGCACTAGAAGAAAAAAAAGAATTTTTCTAAACATTTCACTCTTGAAGTAGAATATGGAGTATATGACAAGTGTGTGCATAAATATATATTTGAAAATTAATTCAAGATGTCCAGTAGGTCTTTAGGTGAGGAGTTAAAAAGTGGCCAAAAATTATAATATCAAAACCATTATTTATATAGAGATTTCATTAAAAACTGATTTTCTAAAATTCACTCTGAACTTGTCCAATATTTCCCAAAAGTTTTATGAAACTGGACTCTACTTCTGATTTATGACCACAGACTTTGGCTTTGCTCAAGTTTTTAGACTAAAAAACCTTGTGGTTTATTTTTGATGTACAGAAAAGTTTGAGCTTTGGTGAATAGTTGGTGGTCTTTGATTATGCTAATTATTTCAGTGACACACACACAAATTTCCAGAAAGTGTTTGTTTGTTTTTGTTTTGTTTTATTTTGTTGGTGTTTTTTTTTTTCATTAGTATTTAAACAAATTAGAAATTAGAATCATAGAATGGTAAGGTTGGAAGGGACCTCAAGGATCATCTAGTTCCAACCCCCTGCCATAGGCAGGGACACCTCCCACTAGGACAGGTTACTCAAGGCTTCATCCAACCTGGCCTTGAACACCTCCAGGGAGGGAGCAGCCACAACCTCCCTGGACAACCTGTGCCAGTGCCTCACCACCCTCGCTGTAAAGAACTTCCTCCTAACATCCAGTCTAGGAGTTTTAGATGAAGTTCCTATTAAGTTGGAAGTTTGAATCTATGTTGCTGTGTGCTTAAAATTTCCATGAAACTCAGTAAGAGCTGAAGTATGCAAACAGTATAAATCCAAAGTATCATGGGAGCTGTATCTTAGAAAACAAAGAGATATCATATCTGTTGTGCTGTGTGTTTTACACCTAGTTTCTGTTACGCTATGATGCATTCAGAACATGCTACCTATTTTCCATAGTACTTGCATGAAACCAGTATGTTAGACCAGCCATCTCATCTTTGCTATTATTAAGATGTAGCATGTGAATTCATGAACATCACTACGAAATCTGAGTTAAACCCTTCCATGATTAACACATACTTTGAACCAAATACTCCTTAGTTGCCTCCGTTCCTGCATTTGTTAAATGTTCAGATTTAAATCTGGATTTTGCTTGAGTCTTAATAGACTCATAGAATGATATAGGTTGGAAGGGACCTTAAAGATCTAGATCCAACTCCCTGCCATAGGCAGGGACACCTCCCACTAGAACAGGTCACAGTATCACACAGTATCACAGTATCGCCAAGGTTGGAAGAGACCTCAAAGATCATCAAGTCCAACCCCTTAAGTTGGACCCATGATGATCTTAACCCGTTAAGATAATCAAGTCCAACCCTTGAGGTCACTCAAGGACTCATCTAACCTAGCTTCGAACACCTCCAGGGAGGGAGTATTCGTAATCTCCCAGGGCAGCCTGTTCCAGTGTTTCAACATCCTCACTGTAAAGGACTTCTTCCTAACATCCAGTTTAAATCTCCCCTCTGCCAGTTTAAATCCATTACCCCACCTGCTGTCATTACACCATCTTGTAAATAGTCCCTCCCCAGCCCTCCTGTAGACCTTCTTTAATAATAGTTAATATAACCTCTATTTTCACTGGTGTGTTGCTGGAAAGAGTAGTAATGATTTATGCTAGAATACAGGAAGGACATGGACCTGATGGAGCAGGTCAAGTGAAGGACCATGAAAATGACCAGGGGGTTGGAGCACTACAAACAGGCTAAGGGAGGTGGGGTTGTTCAGCCCGGAGAAGAGAAGGCTCTGCGGAGAACTGATAGCTGAAAGGGGCATACAAGAAGGATGGAGAGAGACTGTTTACAAAGGCCAGTAGGACAAGGGGCAATGGCTTCAAACTACAGAAGAGTAGTTTTAGATTGGGTGTTAGGAACATCCAATGGGTGGAACACTGGAACAGGTTGCCCAGGGAGGTGGTTGGGGCTTCATGACTGGAAATGTTCAAGGTGAGCCTCTACAGGGCTCTAGGCAACATATCTAGTTGAGCATGCCCCTGCTTACTGCAGAGGATATTGGACTAAATGGCCTTGGGGGGTTCTTTCCAACTCAACCCATTCTGTGATTCTATGAATGTCACTTGTTATTTCTGTAAATATAGTCTTCTTCTTTCCTCAAATTATTGGAGGTATAGGACTGTTTACTCATAGAAAATTATATGTGGAATAAAGAAGTGTATCTATTAATGTTGACAGAACTGTGCTCTTAGTAGGGCCCATTCTTTTATGGGCAAAAGAAAGGCAGTACAGAGCTTTTTCTTCATTTAATGATTACTGATGCCATAAGCAACTGCTGTAGTTTGTCTTTAGGTCTGCTCTAGTTTTCAAATCCAATTGCATCCACAAAGCAAAAAAAAATTATATTAAGAGATATAAATGAATTAAATATGTAATCAAT
Source organism: Eubucco bourcierii (assembly GCA_013396675.1). Lineage (NCBI taxonomy): Eukaryota > Metazoa > Chordata > Aves > Piciformes > Ramphastidae > Eubucco > Eubucco bourcierii. The sequence continues at coordinate 551,056 of VWZE01000080.1, forward strand.
TCAGTTTGAAGAAGTCTAAAACTCCCAACATTTGCTTGTTTCAGTGAAGCAGAGAATGGACAAAGAACTTCATATACAATTGATCTATAAATATAAGTAAATCAATAAAATATTTTAGACTTCCATTTCTGAGCCTATCTAGGTCACTGAAATGCTCTATCCTCAAGGGGATTAATGAAATTAAAAACTACATTATTTTTTTATTTGTGCATCTTGCAATTTTTCTGCTCACAGTGAGTGAATACTTTCACTAGGATCTACATCAAGAGAGGTAACACAGCAGTAGCAGATTTTTGTCCTAGATTGTTATTAGACTAAAGCTATACTGAAGAGCAAGATGCAAGTCCAAAATTTAATAAAATGAAAAGATAAAACTTTGTACACAGGATGCTGTTTTCTAAGAAATAGTCTCTCTTAAGGAATTTAAGCTATATTTTAATCAGCTTTAGTTAAAATAAAGATAGGGAAACTTCAGGTTTTGAACAACTCAGAAGCGAAGGTGCAGCATACTGGATACCAGCACTGAGGTATAATTAATACAATTTTTGAAGCAAAGATCAAAAATAATTACTTGTGTCACTGAGATGTGACACCAAATGACACTACACTAAAATGAGGTAAACCAAGGATTTATATTTAGTTGTGACTCTTTTTGGAATCAGTTTTCTTTTAGAATTTTTTTTTTTTTAAGTAACTTCATGAGGTTACATGCCAGATGACAGTGTTTTGATATCTTTTAATTATTTTTCTTCTTATTATTGCAGTAATTTTATAGGTGTTTATGTTTTCATAGCAGAAATCTCCTATTTTAGTTATCCCATATGCCAGCCTTCTTATCATAGAATGGTAAGGTTGGAAGGGACCTCAAGGATCAAAGTATCCCAAAGTATAATAATT
>VWZE01000080.1:552283-587255 GCA_013396675.1 Eubucco bourcierii
AGAGCCCCAACTCTCTCAGCCTGTCCTCATAGGAGAGCTACTCCAGCCCTCCGATCATCTTCGTGGCCCTCCTCTGGACCCAGTCCAACACTTCCATGTCCTTCCTGTGCTGAGGGCTCCAGAACTGCACACAGTACTCCAGGTGGGGTCTGACGAGAGCAGAGTAAAGGGGCAGAATCCCCTTCCTTGCCCTGCTGGCCACGCTTCTCTTGATGCAGCCTAGGACTCGGTTGGCTGTCTGGGCTGCATGTGCACACTGCACATGATAAGTTCTTGATAAGTGATTAATATCTGTTAGTGGAATAAGAAATTCCTGATTCAGGCATTAGGATTTTTGAACCTTGAGTGCTGCTTTGAAAATGTCTAAGGGCTTATTTTTTACTGTTGTATATTTTATAACATCTCTTGCAAAACAATTATTTCAGTCGAGTGCTTTCAAGGTTGAAAATCAATTCTTTGGGAATTACTTCTTCATATTCAGTAGGATAATGAAAAAAGGAATAAGGCAGATCTTCTCATGATGGTATGGCACAAATGGAATTTTATCATACTGTTTTCTTGAATAATTTCAGGTAACCAGATACTTTGAAATAGAACTTCAACTCCCTAGATATCGACAATGTATGAAATAAATGGACACAAGATGAGGATTTGAGTCATATTTTTGAAGTACAAGGATCTTGCCTTCTTGAGTCTGTTGGATATGGGGAGACCTCCAAAGCAAAAATAGAAAACAATATGCTGAAGTCTCCCCAGATATGGTGTGTCCAATGGAGAGTCAGAGCAAGGAGATGATGAGTGGTTTTCATACTCTGGTACTCTGGGCTGCAATAAATGAAGTAATGTTTAAGCCAGTGATTTCAATATTTTGAGTGTCTGCCCATGCTCCTGCATCAGAAGAGGTGATGAGTCAGCCTTCTACATGTAGCAATTACAGATACTGCTTCAGATAAAATAATCTCAGTAGTTGATCCCAGATATGCCAAAACCTGTAGAAGCTGCCAGCTGAGGGTCAACTTTCACTTGGTAGCTAGTCTAGGATTTTAGGCAGCTGTAACTGAGAAGGGCAGACAGTTGACAGAATACAGACTTGCATCCTGTGCCTGGAATATGTGAGTGTGTAGCTGGGGAGTGGAGAGGAGTTGGGAGGGATTCCTCCCTTTGAATGCCACGAACACTTAGGTCACCTTACATTAATTTGCACCAAAACTAGCACAGATAAGTGCAGCCATCCAAGAATCCTTTCCTAAACACACTATCTACTCTCTTACTAGTATACCCTTATGAAAAATATTTCCCAAATATTTTACTTATAAAGAATAATCTAAGAAAAATCTACTCTACAGCTGGATCAAGGGAGAACAAGTCCCCCACAGTGTGTGTAACAGAGTTGTCATACTGCTGACAGCTGATGAAAACACATTTTTTAAAAACAGAGTCCATATTATATGAATACATAATAACAGCATTCCAGTAATGCTTGTCCAAATAAATTCATGCCTACCTCCTAACCAATATCAACACACCTGACAGCAATCTGTTGTGAGGCACTGAGCATTCCCAGATTAACATGTTCTGAGAAGAAGTGAACCAAGTTCACTACATCTGTATCCTCTGAGTTTGATTACCGAATAGGCTACCAGCTCTGACTACAGATACATCTTTAAAGTTATTAGGTTTAAGGTAAAAAAATAACATCAACAAAACCCAACAATAACTGGTTTAATGTCATTGTCATCTATTTTTGCTGTCACAGGTCAGGATTAATTAGATATTAAAAAATTGTATGAAAGTAACTGAAAATATGACACTTCTGTTCCCACACCCGGAGTAAGTTCGTCGTTCAAGAGCAAGAGAGGTCCCAGAAATTAATTCTAAGTTAGAAGAAGAACAAATCCCTGTGGTTTTGATTGGTTTGAATTGGCAGTGACATTTTTTCATTCTAAATAAGTAGCTGCTAATTTAAGTTATCCAATTTACTACAGATTTAGCATCTAATATAAATGAATTTATCATCTGTGAAATACGAGGCGGTTGCATTTCAAGTCCATTTGAAGACGTTAAACAATGCACAAGCAATCCCCACGCAGCAGTGGTAATGGCATTTACTACAAAGAGCAGCTTTGTATTTTACATTTGTGATGTGGCTTTTCAGTCCAGAAGGAATTAATTGTTTCTTAGACTTGATCCGAGCATGATTACACCAAAGGTTTTATGGCCAATTGTGGTAGAAACACTGCTATGTTTTTTTGCATAGCACTGATTTCTTTTATGTAGATTTTCTTCCAGTACAAAGCGAAGGTCTTAAAATGTGCAACTCAGTTTAAATCAACCATAAGCACTACTGAAACCAAGAAATCCAAATACTGTTAAGATGGTTGATATCATGCAGCACTTAACTAGATTCCTCCTACTTAAAATATTCAGGTTTGCTTATACACCGCCACTGAAGTTCAAAGCACAGTATTTGGTTCATTTAACAACAGCAGACACTCCATTAGCCTTTCTCACTACCAACTTCACATCCCATATGCCTGCCTGATCCATCTGTCACGTTTTGTCAAATGTAAGCACTCTCAGGGAGCAGCTATGATTTTATAGTGCATTGCAAAATGGGGCTCCAACCTGAATACCCACTGAACCACAGACTAGAATTTTTGTAATAGAAGGGCAAATGGAACCTGTGTAATCATGAGGACTATGAGCAAAGAGGAATGGTTACATTAGTGTAAATATGCAATAAGATATGCAAATCTTACTGAATGGATAACATAACAACACAAACACCAGGTTAGATTATGCAGTCAGTATTCTGCCTTTAAAAACACTCAGTTAAAAATGTTGAGAAGAAATAGCTTAAAAGGATAAGTACCCAGGATCATTTCCTTGGAGCAAATCACCAAAATTAAGAGGAAAAAGAAAGAAAAAAAAGAAGGCATGCAAAAACCTATAGATTTGGATTTTTATAGTAGAAGTGGATGTTGCAGAATTAATTCCAATCTAAATACATATACTTCAACAATCAGGCCACTGCTGTTTTTCCATACTTCAATTAATATGCAGTATGATTCCTGTAATGACAGGATGCTAAAAAAAATTAATTCCAAACACTAAGAGAAAGAGGAGCTGGCTTACTATTTTATTGTCAAGACTTACATATTAATATACATACAAGTCCCTCTTTCTGTCTAGAAGAACTATCTTTCCTTTTAATATTATTCTATGAAAATTGCAAAGTTATCTCTTTGAGAATATGCCACGAATCTTTCCCTGTAAAATACTAAGAAAAAAATACAATTATGGTACTGAAATGTTATCTTATAGGAAACAACTTTTTTTGACCATTTGAGTTATTTAGACTACATTTAAATCAAGCTACTGCATAATGTTGTAAGAATGGCTGCACTAGTTAGGGTACACAGCTGTTACCCTGCTCAGAGTAATCGATAAAAGTGCTCAGGAAAAGAGTTTCATAAAAGGCTAACTATAGAGCATTTCTTAGCATATTTTCTCATTTTTAGACAGTCTGTGGCATTGAGATTTCCTGAGCCAGAGGCTGCATGCATATCTTTGTGCTTAATGGCCCTTAATGGATTTTATTTTTCTAATCATTTGCCTAATTATTTTTTTAACTCGTTTATCCTTTTGGCCTTCACAACATCCTGTGGCCATGAGTTACACAATTTAATTATATGTTATGTGAATAACTACTTCCTTTTGACCCTGGATGCATTAAGATTTTGTCCAGATTTTATTTCTTTTTTCCCTGATGCATATGCAGCTGGAACTAACTGCTTGGAAACTTTGTTCTTTAGACTTCACCTCAGTGTTCTGAAATGACCCTTTTGATGTCAGCATAAGCAAGGATATGGACTATAAACTGTACATAAATGCTGGATATATCCTGACATATACATGAAATATGTTTCTACTCAAGTTCTCTTTTTGTTTACCAAAACTTTCTTTCCTTTAGTTTTAGCGACTGTGAGTCCCTGACAAACTTTTGTGGTCTTTCATGAATCTAAATCTCCAGAGACTGTGAAGAATGAGGAAATTTAAAACAAAACAAAAACAAGCCACAAAACCCAGATGATATAAATTTAAAAGCCTATGAGAAGATCAGATTTGACCTGAACAGTATGTGAGAAAAAATTTAGTCTCCATGTTTCCCAAGTTAGATAGATTAACTATGGCTACTGGTAGATCCAGCTTTATTCTGTAAATGAAGGGAGCTTCTCTTGCATCTGTGATGGGGTGAATTTGGGCCAAAGAAATGAGGAATAATAGAATATCAAGATTTGATCATTAAAAGTAAGGAAATCAGTTTCTTTAATAGAAGTCAAAGCAAATAGTTTTGAGTGAGTATAACACCTTTCATAATGGATTTATTTTCACTAAATAACAATATAATAATTATAACGATATACTATTGCTACTACTACTAATAATAATATAATACCTGGGCTGAAGCAGTCTAAAAATGTCAGTTTTACATCTTCTGATTTAGCCTGACAGAGGTAGAAGAAATAAAGTATGGAATGAATCTGATGAAATCCCTGAAACTAAGATTTTATTTTAGGCTAACTGAAAGAATCACTTTTGTGGAGAATGTTTGATCTGACTGCTAGCTTTTTTTGTGTCAGTTTTATTTTAATTTTTTTTCTTCCTGGTTCCCAGCCTAATGTTCTTCTGATGGCCTTGGGTCAGCCACTGCTGATGGGAAGATAATAAATAGTAATACATAATGTATAACATCCTTCTTAGAGAGATCAACATGAATTATTTTGCACCCTGTTGAGCATGTCATGACTCCTGCGTGATGCTTGGCAGTTCACCACCCTCCAAATGCACTGCTTGGTTGTTTCCTATGTCCTGCAGTTTCTGACTTTATGTAGATAACTCTCCACTTGTTTTGGCACCAGCATGGATATAAAACTCTGTTTGTAATACTGAAGCTACTGCATGATATTTAAGAACCTTAAGTGTAACTGTACAAACAGTCTTCATGTAAGCTTTTAAAAACCTTTTCCTGGCTACATCATATCTTAGCTGTTCAAATACATGAAAGTTGTTTTTTGTTTTTTTTTATATTCTAGCAACTGACTATGCAATATATGCTTTAACAGGAAAAGTAATTCAAGTTGATTCTCTGATACAGATACAATATTGTCATGAGGCCAAGTACAAAATATGTTTTCATTTTTTAACTGAAGACATACACAATATTTTTTAGGACAATAAGCATCATATCCAGTGTCTTTTCACAGTAAATGGTGACAATCAGTGCAATTTGAGTCTTACTGTCTCATATCCAGGATGTTTAGGAAGGAGAGCTGAAAGAACTCATGAGTTTGGTGACCCTTCAAAAGGAAAAAAAACATGAGCATAAGAAAATAAATAATGTACCTGATTTGATATTACTAATAGGCCAGCAACAATAAAGTTCTGTTTCTTGGAAACAAAGGATCCTTGGACTTCTGCCATGTAAGAAAGAAAAGGGTAGATGCCTGCTTCCTTCCTTTTCAGTGACCAGTTTCAGAGCTCAGTTTTCCATTTCTGAATGTTTTCATCCTTATTTTTAGCATTTTAGATCATTGGTACGCACAAAGAACTCAGGACTAAACCCAAAGCAGCCTCAAGACACAGATGACTAAAAAGTTTATATGCCTCACAATGTATCCTGTCATCATAGCCAAACTCCAAGGAACAGATTATTTCCAATTGAGAAAACTCCGCTATGAAGTTCTGAAAGGGGCACAGTGCTGTGAGTTGTTCAGATTTCTCAGTTGCTTTGTTTAGCCTAAGACACAAGGATACTATTCCTCTCCTAGGAAATAACTAACAGTTTGCTAATTCAAATCAAAGTACAATCCAAACATGAAAATACTAAAAACAGTAGCATTTTTTCCATTTAAAATTCCCACTGTAATGGAGCATTCAGGTTTCTACATGGGGAGAAAAAACAAACAAAAAAAAAAGTTAAGCAATCATAGAATCAACCAGGTTGGAAGAGACCTCCAAGCTCATCCAGTCTAACCTATCACCCAGCCCTAGCCAATCAACTAGACCATGGCACTAAGTGCCTCATCCAGTCTTTTCTTTAACACCTTCAGGGACAGTGACTCCACTGCCTCCCTGGGCAGCCCATTCCAATGCCATTCACTCTCTCTGTGAAGAACTTCCTCCTAATATCCAGCCTAGACCTCCCCTGGCACAACTTGAGACTGTGTCCTCTTGTTCTGTTGCTGGTTGCCTGGGAGAAGAGACCAACCCCCACCTGGCTACAACCTCCTTTCAGGTAGTTGTAGACAGTGTGGTCTTGCTTAGCTTTTAACTAAGTATTTTAGATTGTGACTGATTTTAAATGCCCATTAAATTCAAAATTATTTTCATCTAAGTATTGTATTCAGCAGAAAAGAATTTATTTCAAGTTTGTCTTTAGGAGTTCTAAAGTTTTGTAGTTTGTAGAACTGATCTCTACCTTCCCTTTGCAACTACAATATTATCTTGAACTATGCCATGATTTGGCAGAGACCAAGATTTCACCAAAGCAGTCTTTTGATCTCTTAGAACTTGTTAAAAAATGGAAATACTAATCAGCATTGGTTTGTATTATTCGTGCAAAAGGCAGTGGTGGTCATCACAGTATGTTAGAACAACAGAAAAAACTATCTATGGAGAGTATCAGAAAGATAGTGCTGTGTTACAGGCAAGGGACCCTCAGGATCTAGAACTCCTCTACCATGCTCTAATTTTGTTAGTTTTAGGGTAGGCAAACTGTCAGCATCTCCTCTGGCCTCTAGTTTTTGTCCTGGCTTTCCTCTGGTTCAAATAAACCTCATCTAAATACACTTATGCATATGTGTGTGTGCATACACACACACATACATGGATATATTATATATGTTCTTATACATATACAGATCCTCTTGATCTGTTTGAGAGGATCCAGAGGAGGACCGCAAACATCATCAGAGGGCTGAAGCATCTCTCCTACAAGAACAGGCAGAGGGAGTTGGGTCTGTTCAGCCTGGGGAAGAGAAGACTCTAGGGAGACCTTCTGAAGAGCTTTCCAGGACTTGAAGGAAGCCTACCAGAAAGCTGGAGAGGAACTTTTTCTAAGAGCATGTGGCGAAAAGACAAGGAACAGTAGTTTTAAATTGGACTAGATATTCAGAAGGAGTTCTTTCAGCGAGGGTGGTGAGAGGCCAGAAAGGGTTGCCCAGAGAACATGTGGATCCCTGGAGGCCTTTAAGACCAAGCTGGTTGAGGCTTTGAGCAGCCTGTTCTAGTGGGAGGTGTCCCCGCCCATGGCAGGTGGGCTGGAACTAGATAACTTCTCAGGTCCCTTCACACACAAGCCATTCTGTGATTCATATGGTTCTATGATATCAGGGTCTGTGTACACACACACACATATATACACACATAAATATATATATATATATATATATGGACAACTGCTACTTTATAAGCTAAATGGAAAATAAATGCTTTTCTTACCATCTGGAAAGAACTTAATTTCTGATCTCATCTTGTTCTTTCTCACAGTTTCTGTTCTTTTCCCTTTCTGTCTTGATGTCATAGTTCAATCCCACTATCTCAAATCTTCATATATTTGCCTTTGCTAATCGTTTGATATGTCTTACACTATATAGAGCTGACATAGAACATATGGTAGATTACTGAGCACGGAATCATTAGCTAGGATTTCTGCAGAGAAACTATCCATACTGCCACTAAGGGTAGCACTGAAACTGAAGTAAATTATGCATGCTTAATTAAATACAATAATATAATCAGTTGCTTTCCCCCCAGAAAAACCTTCTTAAAGCCTAAGTCAAATAATGCCACCAGGGATTCAATGCTTTCTCTTTTTTTTTTTTTTTTTTAAAGCATTAAAAAGCAAGAAGATTTACTTAGTACTCTCTCTTAAGGGATTTTACTGATGTTGGATGTTTGCTGTTTGAAAAAACACTTATCTAGAAATATTCTAGCAAAGTTTAAGAATCATAAATAGTGTGTCCAGGAGGACTAGGGAAGTGATAGCCTCCTAAGTCTGAAGAAAAAGAAGCCAGGAGCAACCTTATCACTCACTATAATTACTTAAAAGGAGGTTGCATCAAGGTTAAGTGTAGGTTCTTTTCCTAGGTAACTAGTGATAGGATGAGAGGAAATTACCTTAAATTGCATCAGGGGAGTAGATTAGATGTTAGGTGCCATGGTCTAATCTTGAGGGCTGTGGTGATGGGTTGGACTTGATGATCTCTGAGGTCTCTTCCAACCCTTGCGATACTCTGATACTGTGATACTGTGAAATGTCTTTTCACTGAAAGGGTTATCAAGTGCTGGAAGAGGCTGCCCCAGAAAGTTGTTGAGTCACAGTTCCTGGAGGTATTTAAAAGATATGTAGACATAGATTCTAGTTTAGTGGGGGACCTAGCTGTGGTAGATTCACACTTGGACTTGAAGATCTTTAGGGTCTTTTCTAACCTGAAGGATTCCATGATTCTATGGATCTATGAACTGGAAGTAAGAAAGAACTGACAATTTCCATGAAAGTGTAATGTTCAATCAAATCTGAGCAAATGAAGCCAGCACTCTTGGTAGGTATTTTGCATATTCTGTGCAGTATTTTGAAAGCTGCCTTCTTGCTGTAGTGTTTTAAATCTGCTTAATACAGTCAGTGTATAACTGCAAATCAGGTTTGGGCTCTGCCAGGCCCTGGTGCCCTAATCACACTAGTGCACTCACCTTGTGTCCTGACCTTCTTGGTGTTGAAAGGAAGGGTCGACAGGTGGGACCTTGGTATAGAATCATAGAATGGTAAGGTTGGAAGGGACCTCAAAGATCATCTAGTTCCAACCCCCTGCCATAGGCAGGGACACCTCCCACTAGTACAGCTCACTCAAGGCCTCATCCAACCTGGCCTTGAACACCTCCAGGGAGGGAGCAGCCACAATCTTCCTGGGCAACCTGTTCCGGTGCCTCACCACCCTTACTGGAAAGAACTTCCTCCTAACATCCAGTCTAAATCTTCCCTCTGCCAGTTTAAACCCATTGCCCCTTGTCCTGTCATTGCAAGACCTTGTCAATAGTCCCTCCCCAGCCTTCCTGTAGGCCCCCTTCAGATACTGGAAGGCTACTGTAAGGTCTCCACGAAGCCTTCTCCAGGCTGAAGAGCTCCAACTCATGTAGCCTGTCCTCATAATAAGAGAGCTGCTGCAGCCCTCTGATCATCTTTGTAGCCCTTCCCTGGACCTGCTCCAAGACTTCCATGTCCTTCTTGTGCTGGGGGCTCCAGAACTGCACACAGTGCTCCAGGTGTGGTCTGACAAGAGCAGAGTACAGGGGCAGAATCCCCTCTCTTGCCCTTCTGGCAGCGCTGCTCTTGATGCAGCCCAGGACGCAGTTGCTGTCTGGGCTGTGTGCACACAATGCAGGCTCATGTTGAGCTTTTCATCACCCCAGACCCACAGGTCCTTTTCATTAGGGCCATTCACCACCCAGCCTGTATGTTTGTGCTTACTAATTAAACAATGCAGAGCCAGGACACAGAGCACATCTTCTGACCTGGTATGTCAAAAACTTTCCGATACATTCTGAGACACACCAGATTTCAGACCCTCCTGGGTTCAAAAATGCTTCAGGTGCATAGGCACAGTGTGCTTCTCTGGATTGTCATCAGGTGTCTTCACCACCACAGACCCAGCAGCTCCTCAGAAGAAGTGGAAAAGCAAGCCCATGAGTTCTGGATATATTTGCCTATAATTGGTGTTCTTGCCACAGACTACGTTTTAGTAAGCTCAAAAACATAGCTGATGTAAACTGTGAACTCAGCCATCAGTCCTTATAAAAAGATAGAATCTGGCTGATACTTCACTGTGGTATGTACTTAAATAAAACCAGAATCTGTTACGTGCTTTTTGAAAATTCATTGTACAAACACTTGTTTGTTTTATTTCTGAAGTGATCTCTTACAGCATTTATGCGAAACTTTGACCTTAGAACATCACTGTTATGAGATGAAAACTCAGCTAGAATTTCAGATACAGGAAAGGGTCAAATAGCATAACTAATTGCACTTTTATGAAAGACAACAGAACACAAGTTCAGTAATTTAAGTCTGCAATGCAACCACATTTAAATATTGGACATGTCAACTGCAACCCATTATTGTCCATACACCTTAAAAATCCAAGCATGAAAGTTCCTCAAAGAGATGCACAGCAAAATCAGCATTTTCTGTGTGTTTCCTCCACACTTTGATATTAGTATAAGTAAAATATAGAAGTAATTTGATGACTGCTTGCATGTTTACATTGTATGCATTTCAGAGTGGACTTTCTGACTTTTTTTTTTTTGAGCTGCATCTCGATGTCTTCTATGGGAGCACTTTTTCGTTCTTCCATGGTGTTCTCAGCCAGATGTAACTGCTCTTCTCTGTTTCTCCATTTCTTCATTATCAGCTGTCTGGGTCTAGTAATATGTAACCAGAAAATCTGATGCTTCAGGACTGTTTAAAATAAGTATTCTACATTAAAATTTTGGTTTCCTTCTCCTTATGCTGAAGAAAACTACACAAAGCTAGTCCTAGTATATATGTATGTGTGTAAATATATATATATAAAGTGATTCATGATGCTTTAAAATATCACCTCTTAAATAATAGAAGTTTGCTTCCTGTATGATAGCCCATAGCATATAAGAGCTTTAGATTTTTATCACTATGTAGCTCTCTGAAAATACAGATTCTTAGAAAAACATTCTAGATTACAGAAGTTTAAGTTTGGTTTTGGCAGATTTGGAAATCTGCTATGTTATCAGTAGGTAAACACTAAACAAAACCCCACATGTTTTACAATGGCAGTATGTGATGCTGGGAGAAATCTTTACTCCACTCTGGTGAGATCCCATCTTGAGTACTACCTCCAGTTCTGGAGCCCCTATTACAAGACAGATCTGGACATGCTGAAGCATGACCAGAGAAAGGCTACCTCTCCTGTGAAGACAGACTGAGGGAGTTGGGGCTGTTCAGTCTGGAGAAGAGAGGGCTCCAAGGAGACCTTAGTGTGGCTTTCCAGTATCTGAAGGGGTCATACAAGAAAACTGGTGAGGGACTTTTCAGGATGCCAGGTAATGACAGGACGAAGGAGAATGGAGCAAAACTACAAGTGGGTAGCTTCAAATTGGATATTAGGAAGAAGTTCTTCGCCATAAGGGTGTTGAGACACTGCAACAAATGAGGTGGTGGAAGCCCCATCCCTGGAGGATTTTAAGGCCAGGCTGGATGTGGCTATGAGCAACTCAATCTAGTGTGAGGTGTCCCTGTCATGGTAGTGGGGGTGTGAAACTGGATAATCTTTGAGGTCACTTCCAACCCTGACAATTCTGTGTTTGTGTGATTCACTGCCCTACCTGAGCTTCCTGATCCGACATCAATCTTAGGAACCTGAGAAAAGGCACGTTTGGACATGGCACTTAGTGCCATGGTCTAGTCTTGAGGGCTGTGGTGATGGGTTGGACTTGATGATCTCTGAGGTCTCTTCCAACCCTTGCGATACTGTGATACTGTGAAAACTCACGTTAAAAGATATGGAGCTATTGATGCACTCCAAAAGAACTGAAAGTTAAATGATGACGTTTACTGGCTGTAAATATGATCAGGGAAAAATGCAGCCACAAACAGATCTTTCCTATTCTTTTTCAAAATAGGACAACAGTTAAGCTGTGTAGGATAGGTAAATGACCAGTTGTCATTTTAGCTTGCTTAAATCCACTTGATCAAACTAGAATAACTAAATGCAAGCTGGCAGTCACTCATCCTTCTAGGAAACAAGTTGATATTTGCACATGGGTGCAGCAGATGCATAGCTAATGCAATAAATACGGTTCTTAGATTTTCTATATATAAACATATGAGCTGCACCTTTTTTTTTTTTTTTCATTTTGCAAAGGATTTATCTGCTGCATTCCACATTTGAAAGGGAAACAATTGCTGTAAGCGATTCCAAATATTTTTAGACACTTGTTTATCAGCATAAAAGATTAAAGCTTTGTGGATAAATATAAAAGTTCTGCAATTCAGAAAAGCACAGATTCGTAACTTCAGAAATCCTCTTGTGGTAGCTTCTTGAGCTAATCTATTTATAATCTATACATTGAAGATATTCAGCAGGCTTATAATGTTTTATAAATACCATTAAGCATATTAATCGGCAAGCTTTTGTGATTTCATTCAAATCAACTCCATTAGGATTCCTCTCACTTGGTAAAGTCAATCTTTTTTCTTTTTCCCTGTGTTATTTTAGGGAATGTCTACTTAGTTAATTTCTCTGGGGCTTTATATCATCCTCCACCACTGCTTACAAGCAACAAAGAAAATACAACAGAGATTGAGGAAAAATAGAATGCAAGATGGGTGCTCAAAATTACCTTAGCAGTTCCAGTCAGATCTTTTGTAGCAGACTAGAATATCTTGTTCCACATAAACTGGATTACTCAGCACTTGTGTAAACTAACCTTATACCCTTTTCTCCAAGTTTATCCAGGCACTGGTCTTACCTCTGTTTAATTGGGGTGAGGGTGTCTGTGTAATGTGATGCGGTGTGTTGGCTAGACAAATGTATGCATTTTCACTTCTGAAATCAATCATAGTCTGAAAAATACTGGAAACTAATGAACCAATGTGTATGTGCAATGCTCCTACAGTCATTTAAATGAACACTGCTTGCTTTGTTAGGTGTAAACTGCGTATTCACTCAGATAAACAGGAGCTTAGGATAAAGGGTATCTAACCCTCTCACATTTTTCTTTTATTTACCACTTGGTAAAGTAATACCTTTCTCAGCAGACATTCCTTATGATAGCAGATAAAGTTGTCAGTGCTGGAAAATTATTAATTGATTGGAATCATTAGGGAAAATCTGAAGTATTGGTGAAAACTTGCCCTGTATGTTCTAAAAGCATGTGGAGAAGCACCAGGGGAAGACAAGCATAGTTCCACTACCAGCTACTTATGGCTAAAGGATTTTGCTTTCCCTTCCTTTCTCACAAAAAGTCTCATTTTGTAGTAGGTGTGCTGTATTTGCACACAACTCAGAAGCCAGTCAGCAGTAAAAGATGCTTTCCATGCTACTGTATTCTTACCAGACTGATACAGTGCCTTTACTGGAGATGAATATTGGAGATGAATACTGGAGATGTTTAGGCAAGCATTGACAACTCTAGTGTACTCAGGTCCTTTTGCCTCTGCCCTTAGTTCACTACTGTATGCTGGTTTTTATCTCTGCAAACATATTTGGAAAACTTTTTTTCCTCGTGTAAGACATCTTAGGATTTTCTCTCTCTGAAGGCTGACCCTGATTAGCTCAGTGGACAAGCAATGAGATTGTTTTCTTGATTTCTCTAAATGTTGTCACTGCAAACCCAGCTGAAGTAAAAGCACTTGTCAGCTTGGTGCATTGTGTATATTTTGCAACTAACAGGAACAGTCTCGCTTTTTTTGTTCTCTTTTGAAAATGCAAGAGACCTTGTTTCTGCACATAAAAGCTCTGGCAAGAAGCCTGCAGATCTCTCTTCTAAATGTATGCCAAGAGTTTGAGTTAAAATTTTAAACAGAAAAGATTTGGGCAACATGAGTAAAAATTCTGTCATCTCTTTTTGCCAACTTTAAAACTCTTTTTCTTTATGATCTCATAATCTCTATGATATATGTAATACTCTTCAAAGCTTTCCTTCGCTTTTGCAGCTGCTCTTGGTGGCAAAACAAAGAAAGATAAAAGAGCTCTTGGGAAAAGACTTCTTTCTAAGCAAAAAATAAATATGTGCTCCCCTTTAAAGACCATGTGTTCGATATCTAATTCTATTTACATGGGTCACTGCTCATTACTGATCTGTATTGTGCTGTCCAGTTCCTGCAGTAGATCTTGAAGCAGTTAGCCACTGCAGGGAGGTGGTGTGCCTGGCAGTTCCCCTTTGTTTTTTGGGAACAGCACTGCTTACAGTGCTGCATCAAGCAACCTTCACCTCTAAAGCCCTCTCTTCCATCTTTGCATTTTTTAATAGTTGCAACTACCATGCTGAGGTTTTAATTAAAGAGACGACGGGACCGAAAATCAGATTCATTTGTGGCTAGTGGCTAATTTGCAAGATTACAAAGAGTTGTTGCCTGTTTAAAGACAGAAGGGGAAAGGAGTTCATATCTGGATGCCTTTGTAGATAAGCTTTACAGGGTGAAAGTTCAGCAAATTTTATTCAGAAATTTAATTACTGGGAAGAAAGTAGGGGGTTCTCTGTATAATTTTCTTACTTAAAAGTCAGTTTCTGCAGTCTTAATTTTCATTTTTATAAATGTCTTAATTATACAGGTGGAGTTATTTCTTCTCCTTGTTGTATTTGAATATGTCAGGGATGTGTGCAGCTGAGAGTTTTCTTCTTAGTTGTAATTACTATATAATGCTGTTTGCCAGGTGGATGGTGGAGAGCTCTTAAGTCTACACTCAAGAAAAATAATGTGTGTAGAATCACATGAAAACAGACACAATTTTTTTGCTGTTGTGTGTAGAGGTGTAGTTCTGTATTATTAATGGGATATTTTGGTTTAATAGACAATGCTGCTATATTTTAACTCTCCAATGTGTTCAAGAGTAGAACCTGGGGGAAAAAAAAAAAAAATCATTTACTTAAATAGGTTACATGGCAAGTAAGTATATGAGAGTCAATGGAAATCAATACAAAAGGAGACAGTTCTACTACTAGGCTTTTGGAAGAGATGTATAGACAAGGTTGTTAATTGGTTTTCAATGGAATAATTTTCAGTGGAGTTTATAACTATTTGGTTGTATGTATTCTCAGTCCACTGTAATTCCTCTCTAACCTCCAAACTATCCACTTCCTAGGGAGTATGTGTAAAAGAACAACAGTAATTTGCAGCTTTCTCACATTTCATGTTCTATAAGCTTGATTTCTTTAGTATCAAATGGCTTTGTGTTTTTTAGGTATCACTTGAATTTCCCTAGTTTTTTTTTTCAAGAAATATGTTGCAAACAAATCTTAAGAAATAATTGGCAATTTGTTTTCTCCAGAATACTTTAATAGTCTTAATTTTGCAGGCTAGTTTTCAACATTCTGCCTCTGAACTTGTTGCCTGCTTCCTTTTCAGACGTCTTGTGGTATAACTCCTAATGCACGTGTCTCTCTTTGTGCCTGTTCCTCTCTAATCAGAGTTAATTGTAATTAAATGTTGACCATAGAAAGGAAGAGACATCTGTCTGAGGACATCATCACACTTTTCTGAAGTTTGGGCAACATTTGCTGTTTGTACAACTCACTAGCTGGATTTGGTAGTGTTCTGTTTAGACAGGGAACTAAATTACCGTGGACTATAACACACTTTGATTGTGCTACAGGGCTTATGCCTGCTTTGAACACAGTTTAAATCAAGTGGCAGAACAATGTAGGGATGCCTAAAATATATCTGCCAACTCTAGGCATGTCAGTTCAACCTCCATTACCCTTGTGCATGCTATATATAACTACAGTGTGGGATAGCAAGTCCTGCAGCAGGGGAGAGATTTTCACTGGAACAATTCTGTGAAAGCTGGAGGACAAGCTGGTAACAACCCTAAATAGAAGCAAAGCTGAATAAAAGCTGAGTTAGAAGCCTGAAAAGATACCCAAACTTAGAAGAATGCTTCAGTTCTCAAACAATGTGGTGTAAAGACCCTTTAAATTTCAGGTAACAGAATAATTTTAGCCTATGAAAAACTCAACTTATCCAAGCTTTGGGTACACAGAGTTAGTTTTTGGTTACTATTTTGAATTATATCCAGCTCATTTACAAATAATTGAAATTAATCCTTTATTTTAAATAACAAAACATATGGACAATAAAATAAATAAGCATTAAAATATTATTACTACAGTACTAAATTTAAACTGTCTTTCTTCAGATGTTGAATATTAAGCAAATAGGCATGGGGCATTAGATCCAAATGCCTTTCTGAATCAGCAGACTCATTTACCCCAGTGTCTTGCATTTGGCATTAACTGATCAAGGTACATCCAGGAACAGTTTAAAAGCAAATTATATTTAGATCTTTTGCCAGCATACCCTTCCAACAGCCAGCAGCACTGGAACTTCCTACTCCAGATTATCACCTGGATGGTCATGTTTAACTACCATCGGTATATGTGTTCTTCATTAATCTAAGTGTATCACAGTTAGATTTTAAGCATTTTAAGCATTTTAAGCATTGTATTGCTATCAGTTCCATATTGCAGTGCAAAAGTAAAAATATTTTTTTTTTAGTTTCCTTCTTTTTGTTTTTAAAACTATTATTTATCAACTTGACCTCTTAATTATTGTATTGCAAATAATGGTTCTCAGTTGATCTGCTTCACAACATTCATGATTTCTTTTTTGTTAATTTCAAATACCCTTTTATTGCCTTTATATTAAGGGGTTATGCAATCTCTTTTATTTGCAGAACTGATTCTGTACCTCCTGCTCACACTTGTCAGCCTTCTATGCTTTTGTTAGTGGTACCATATCAATTTATTTCAGACAGAACTGCATACAGTAATTACAGTGTGGGCACACCAAAGACCTACAAACAGCTTAATGTATCTGTGTTTGTACCCAGACTCCTTTCCCAATAACTACCAACAATCTGTTCACCACCCTGACTGGTATTGGTAATAGCTACATCAAATCTAGCATTTTGTATGTTTTGGAGGGTTTTATTAGCCTTAATTAATATTCATTGATAGTGAATTTTAATTGCTATGTTAACTATCACTGTCTAAGTCCATTTGATCCTTTGAATTTTTCCATTTTTCATTTATAGTTTCAACTCTGACCATGATTAATAATTTTGTATCATCTGCATTTGGCATCTTTTTGCTAGTTATTTTCTCATGACACATGAATGGCATAGACTAAAGCATATGGAATGAAATGAATGAGACAGATAACTGAAGCAAGGAGAAGGTGATGACTATTAGACATGAACACTTTTCTGAAGCAATCATCTTAAATGACCACTTGCAAAGCCTATTAGAACACCACATATTCTTCTCTGTGTTTCAGAGCAGTGTAGTTCTCATGAGTTACTTTTTGTAGGAATAGGAGCTTTACAGAATTACATTCTATTTTTTTTTTAATTAAGTTTGAAAATGTGGCATAAAAGAAACTGCTACTTAGAAAAACAGATAATTGATCCTGTGATGGGTGATCTTACAATAGCAGTATATCACACAGCTCACTCTGGATTTATGTGATTACTCTCATAGAGATTATGTTTATGATCATCCCTTTGTTACCCCATAGAGGTATGGGATAATACCTGATGTGATCACACCTGTGAGAGGCTATGCTAGAAAACATAAGGTGTACTCACATAAGCTCCAGAAAATTTGCACTTCTTTAGTTCTTGGGGAGTTTCTGTGAAAACTTAGGGATGGTGTATCTAAATATTTGGCTAGCTAATCTTTTGCTGTGCTAAGATGTGGGAAAAGAGAACCTGGGATGGATGAATTTTTATTTTCAGGTATGATAGATTGTATTTCTTCTGTTTATCACGTGTCTTTACAAGACACTGTTCAAATAATGACCTTTACTGATGAGATCCTTCTAGATGGTTGTATTTATTGTTGCAAAAGGAGCTTTTACATTCTGTTATCATTTTGGGAACACAGTATATTTCCAGCAACTGTGTCTTTCTCAAAAATGTGTAGCTTTGTTCTTCCAAGAAGTGATGATTTCACTTCTTCAGATAGTTCTGTACAAGAGTATAGGAATACTAATACTGTCTCAAACCCAAGTTCCTTCTCTTCTGGCAATGCCCTATATGAAATACTTCTAAAGAAAGATTATAAAAACCTAACAGATGGCTTGTGTAGGATAATCTGACACTGATTGCTTCCAGTTAAAGGTTGTTTTAAACCTGGAAGTGTATCATTTGTTTCCATGTTTTTATTGCTATTATTTATCATAACCAAATGTTATTTTCTGTGTAAGTATCTCTGAATCTCATATTCCTGATGTTAGCAGCAGCCAATTCTCCAACCATATAATGTCTTTATGAAAAAACATAGTATTCCTTTTTTTTTTTTTTACTCTCCTGCTACCATGTGAGAAACTTTGTCATCATTATTTCTCATTATTTTGTACACGATTACTGTGACAGCTGTTATCCTCTTTTCTCAGCAAACAACCTCACACCTTTTTAATCTTGACACATCTTCCAGATGTGTGATCATTCTTATCATTGTGAGTTCACAATCTCTACCTAAATACCTCATTTCTAACATTTTCCAGATTAATTTTAACTACTACTGGTAAATATAAAATGCCCTTTCTCTCCTTCATATTCACATCTTCTTTCCCTGGCACACCTCTTAGCAATGTTAAGTGAAGCTGAATTAAGTGTGAAAAAGAATAGCTGTTGGGAATTAGGATACCCAAATTCGATTACTTCCTGTTGATCAAATCATAAACTTTCTCATATCTCCACCTGCAAAATGGTGATAATAGTAGTTCCTTGCTCACAGAATATTGAATATAGGCACAGTAACTCAAATGATCTAAATACCTCAGGAAATACTTTCAAATATATAATGCTACAGAAGCGTAGGTTAGCTGTATTCAGGCAGTGGCTTGAATCTAATTATTTCCTGAGAAAATACAAAATATAGTAGATTTTGAAATGTAAAATTTCAAAGTGTATGACTGTGTTCCCTTCGTTACAAGCATGTATAAAAAAAATGACAAAAGACCCAAACCCTTTGGAGTTAAAAGAGGACAAATAATAGTTCCACCTGACAAGAACAGCTGAAGCATTACGACTGCAAGATTAGCTAGACAATAAAATACAATATTGACCTCTTTCTCACCTCCTAGGAGCTTCTTCAAAGGGAAGTCATAGATAATGAAGTTATAAACAGAAGCTTATTTTTTGAGAAGAGCTTTTGGTTTAAAAAGTCTAAAGAAACAGTATTCAGTGCTCAGGTAATCCATAGAGGATGTCGTTTATTCTTCCTAAGGATTTCAAGAGTGCTCCACACTTTCTCTCAAGTGTGTGTCTATGCCACACAGTACCATTAGTGCTGGAATTGCTGATGTGTATTTTTCACTTGTCCAGTTTTTTGACCAGCTCACAATCCTTGACCTTGCTATCCTTTGTGAAACACAGGTTTAAGCAAAAATACGTGATGAGTAGGTTATGACTTAGATAAAATATCATGAGTATTCTTGCAGATGTGCACCTGGAAAGATGAAAGGTGGTTCCTCTGCTGCAAGTTGATACCTCTGACATGATTTGGTTTATATTAGTTAGACAATATTGATATAATCATAGCACCAGTTGACCATGGGGTTTTTGCTTGGTTGGTTGGTTGTGGTTGGGTTTAGGGGGTTTTTGGTTTGGTTGACTGATTGGTTTTGTTGTGTTTGCTTTTTTTATTGGTTTGTTTGTTTGTTTTTAATAAAAAATGTGGAGTTTGTGGTTTGTTTGCAGTGGTGCTTTTTTTTTTCTCACAGATGGACAGATTAAATGTCACAATTTTTCCTTTCTTTCGTATGGGATTTTCGTTGGCATCCTCTGTCTTGGTCACTTTACTTAACATGCGTAGCTTTACTTAACTAGTTCTTTGTAACTAGAAATGTCAATACAAGTCTTCTGGATAGTTACTGTCTTAAGCTCTAAACCAGATTCATTATCTTATTCCCATGCGTGGCTTTTCATTTCATCTTCAGATAACGTTATAAAATTCTCAGCAACAGTCTTTAGACTAATCTTATCCAAATCTGAAAAGCCTTTTCTCCTAGCTTCTATGAAGCTGTTTCCATTAATGTTAAGCATATATACCTGATACTACTTTTTTTCAGAAACATTAGCAAAATTTTCAGAATGCCAGAACCTTTATTTCTCCATTTTTCTCTTCTTGTCTCTTCCCTTTATAGCAGCTGAGTCAAAGTTAGACTTAGTCAAGTGTAAGGTCCTGCACCTGGGTAGGCATAATCCCAAGCACAAATACAGGCTGGGTGGTGAATGGCTGGAGAGCAACCCTGAGGAAAGGGACCTTGGAGTCTGGGTTGATGAAAAGCTCAACATGAGCCTGCAGTGTGCACATGCAGCTCAGCCAGCCAACAGAGTCCTAGGCTGCATCAAGAGAAGCGTGGCCAGCAGGGCAAGGGAGGGGATTCTGCCCCTTTACTCTGCTCTCGTCAGACCCCACCTGGAGTACTGTGTGCAGTTCTGGAACCCTCAGCACAGGAAGGACATGGAAGTGTTGGACTGGGTCCAGAGGAGGGCCACAAAGATGATCAGAGGGCTGGAGCAGCTCTGCTATGAGGACAGGATAAGAGAGTTGGGGGTCTGCAGCCTGGAGAAGAGAAGGCTTTGAGGAGACCTTACAGTAGCCTTCCAGTATCTGAAGGGGGCCTACAGGAAGGCTGGGGAGGGATTATTTACAAGGTCCTGCAATGACAGGACAAGGGGCAATGGGTTTGAACTGGCAGAGGGGAGATTGAAACTGGATGTTAGGAGGAAGTTGTTTGCAGTGAGGGTGGTGAGACACTGGCACAGGTTGCCCAGGGAGGTTGTGGCTGCTCCCTCCCTGGAGGTGTTCAAGGCCAGGTTGGATGAGGCCTTGAGTGAGCTGTACTAGTGGGAGGTGTCCCTGCCTATGGCAGGGGGTTGGAACTAGATGATCCTTGAGGTCCCTTCCAACCTTACCATTCTATGATTCTATGATTAGTCAGAGTTAGCCAGCCTGTAGCAAGAAAATGCACTTTTGACTACCTGTGTTTGGGTGATTTAGTCTGTAGATAGAAGAAACAGAAGTTTGGATATGGCTTTGTGATGCACATGAATTCTTAGCTTTGGGATCTCTAGATTTGCTGTCTTGTGTTTTGTTTCCCTATTAAACCTTCACAGATGTTCCTGCACTGAATGGCATTTTAATTAATTTTGAGCTTTGTTTTCAAATTAATGAGTGTGGTTATAAAGAAAATTGTTTTGTACAAAGTAGTTTTTAACACTTCAGCAATGTAGAGCTTCTGCCAGACATAGGTAAACTTAAAATACCAATGCTTGAAAGTCACAAGCAGATGAAAAATAAAGGGCCTTTTTATTAGAATTATTTATCTAGGCTTAACTGTAGTTGTATTGTGTGGCTCAACTATAATTCTATTAGCAATAAGACACTGCAGGGAGTACATTTCCAAGCAATTATTATACTTTGGTGATTAAAGTAATCCTAGATATGACCTTGTCCCATATAACACCACCAGAGGCATGTTATAATCCTATGGAACTGTGTTGCTTGTCTTATCTCATTGCTTAATTACAAAATGTACACAGTAAATATTCTGTAGATAGGAAATGGAACTTCAAGGAACCGATATAAAATCCCCTCACAAAATCACAGAATTAATCTGGTTGGAAAAGAACTTTGAGATCATCAAGTCCAACCTATCACCCAGCACCATCTAATCAACTGAATCACGGCACCAAGTGCCACATCCAACCTCTTCTTAAGCACTTCCAGGGACACTGACTCCACCACCTCCCTGGGCAGCCCATTCCAATGGCCAACCACTCTTTCTGAGCAGAACTTCCTAACATCCAGCCTATACCTCCACTAGCACAGCAAGTATTACATCATAAAATTAAGTGTATTTGATAATAAATTAAGCAAATTAACATTTACAATCAAAGAGTTATTTATTTTGCAGCCACACAAAATGGAAAAATTATCGTTATCACAGAAAAATACACTTTTTCTCTTCTTTTACTACTCTCTTCCCTTGTGCTGGAATCTTTCCATATTAATGCAAAGTAGCCCATTCAATAACCTGTGGTCTTCCTCAATGATTTCTCTTTCTCCATGTAGCAAAATCTAGACCTGAGAACAAGTACTTTACTTTCCCCTCTATTTCCATCTAGGCTTTTTCTAACAAGCAAACAACTAAGATTCAAACTTATTCTCTTTAAGAGAAAAGGAGAACAAAATGTATGCAGACATAAATAGGATAGTTTTTTTGCTGGCTTTTTTCACTCTGAGGATAAAAGTATTATCAAAGTCCAGTATTGGGGAAAAAAGAAAAATAACTGAATCCTGAAAGAAACATACAAACTGATAATTTCTTCTCCCTTTGTAGGAAATCTGTATGCAAGGAATTTCGATTATGACTTAGTAGAATCTACAGTCATAGAATTATTTATTTGGCCTAATCAGAAACGGACTGAATAAATAGAGCTGCAATCAGTTCAGTTAAAAAATAAATTACTGTGAGTTTATTTAATGATACAAAAATATCAATTGCCACTAATTTTTAAATTTTTTTTTTAAATGTGGCATTGTACAAGAACTTGAATCTGTACTTATACATCTGTCCTTAAAAATTATTGAGCAAGGCAGGAATTTACCTACACAGAACTTACCTATTAATAATTGACACAAAGGGCATATTCTAGGAATTAATAACCAACTGGGAGAGCTGATGTCCTGAGGCAAAGCCAAGGGCCATTACACCCTGACTGGTTATGAAATCCCCAGGAAATTTCCAATGCCAAGGTCATGATCACTATTATAATAATTTTTGTAAAAAACTAAAACCAAAACAAAACAAACAAAACACAAACCAAACCAACTTGTGTCATTTTATTTTGTCCTTTAAAATAATTTACTTTTAAATGTTCTCTGTAAAATTAATTCAGTTGCATTGCTGTTAGGGCATTTCTAGGGATCAAACACAAACCCCTTCAATATCAACAGAAAATGTCTTAGTTTTGCTCGTGCATCAGGCTCTACCTTTCTGTTTACAGGCAGCAATCAACATGGTTGGGTTTTTTTAATACCTAGTACATTGTCAAGGTTAATTCATACTAAAGAAACAAAAACCTTTCATTTTGTTAGGAAGAAAAATGGCATTCCCCATTACTGTTTGCAGAAATGGTAGATAAGTAAGAAGTGTTAAATTGTATCATTTATATTGTAAAATGATAGGCAATATATTATAGTCAACTGCCTGCTCAGGCCATTACTGTACCTTTTGTGCCAAACAATACATTTAATTGTGACTGGATGGGTCTACAGTAGAGCACACTGCAATAAAGTATGAGATAGAAAGAGAATGCAATCAGTATCCTATATGCAAATGTCAGCATGCTATTAAGAAAACCAGCTACTTGGTAAAACAATTCTCACATCAAAGAAGGAAGGGGGAAACAGTCATATTTTATTGTCAATAGAAGTCATGAAAGCATGCATATTAGATTAGAACTAACCTAATTGGAGATAGGGGTGGTTTGCAGTACAGTAGGGGGAAGAGGCATTAATTTGTGTCATGCTACGCCATGTCACCACCGCTTGAAATTCCATTGGGCAATATTAATTCAAACAGAGGTCTAGGCTGCTAATAAATGAGGTAAATTGAGTCAATTACGAATTTCATGCTTTTCTGATTTTTGGTATGGGTAGATAATATCCACAATTTAATACACTGTCCTCTAGAGATCTTTGCCACTTATGAAGAACATGTGTTCATGGAATTATTTATACTATTCCTTGTGATAAACATTACTCTTGTAGGCAGAGCAACAGGACTAAGCATAGGAAAGGAGCCAGGTTTTTGTCTGCCTTTTCCTCTTGATTGGAATCTTTACTTATTTGTAATGTGACCTTTTGCCTTCAGGCAGATCTTTGCTTTCTCCTTGTCGTTTTCCTCCTTATCGTTTAGTGGCACAACAAAGTCTTTGTTCATGAGACTGCATTGACACTTCCCTATCAATACCTTATCACCGCTTTAAGCAGCTGAGAAGAATAGTTTGTATCAAAAAAAGCAGAGAGAAGTGGTTTTACACACCTCTCTTGCAGGAGGGATCCCAGTCTCATCCTGAATCCTAGCAGCAAATGTATGTTTTCTTGACTGCTCTTTTCTTCTTTGAGACAGATATTTTAATAAAGCACTGACTCTAGCACAAAGTTCTTGCTCCACTCCACCCTGTGGCTGATCTGATAGGAAGCACATGGTCAACTCCAGCAACTCATCTACTTCACAGCCCAGATTGCTCCTCTGATCCACTAGCTTCTCTTCAAGTACTGGATGCACTCCTAGAAAACCTGCTTCTAATAGAATCTCTCATACTACATCAGAATAATGTAAAACCTGATAGCTCTGTTCAGGAAGTCAAAGTGAAATAAGAATGATGGAGTGGTTTTGATCTCACCAGCAGAATTATTTTTCTGCTTTGCTCTGTCTTCTTACTGAGACAGAATCATAGAATTGTCAGGGTTAGAAGATACCTCAAAGATCATCTAGTTCCAGTGCCCCTGCCATGGGCAAGGACACCTCACACTAGATCAGGTTGCTCAGAGCCACATCCAGCCTGGCCTTAAAAACCTCAAGGGATGGGGCTTCCACCGCCTCCTTGGGCAACCTGTTGGAGTGTTTCAACACCCTTATGGTGAATAACTTCTTCCTAACATCCAATCTGAAGCTACCCACTTCTAGTTTTGTTCCATTCTCCCTAGTCCTGTCATTACTTAGCATTCTGAAAAGTACTTCACCAGCTTTCTTGTAGGCCCCCTTCACATACCAGAAGGCCACAAGAAGGTCTCCTTGGAGAGAAGATCCCAAACTCTCTCAGTCTGTCTTAACAGGCATCTCTCCTATGAACATCTCACTGTCAGTAGCCTACGTTCTAACCTGGGTTTAGTGTATACAGAAGTTCACCATCTTTTGAAACCTTCAATGTCCTAAGTAGAGAATAATTTGTGAGAGACAATGAGGGTAAGTTTGACTGGAAAAAACCTCTTTTATACACACAAAAATATTGTGGTCATCAGGCTGATGGAAAAGGAAATGCAGGAAAAAAAGCAAAAGCAGCTAAAAAATAGTTAAATGGTCTAAAGCCACAGTCCCAGATTTCATAGTTCAGACCACAAAAATATTGTGGTCATCAGGCTGATGGAAAAGGAAATACAGAAAAAAAAAAATCAAAAGCAGCTAAATAACAGTTAAATGATCTAAAGCCACAGTCCCAGATTTCATAGTTCAGTGCAGGTCATTAGGTGATTTTTTTTTTCACACTATCCTTTGTCTGGATTTATGGACTGAGTAGTTATGACTACATCCTGAGGAAAGGTTTAAGTTTCTACATCTATAGATGTATTTATATCTATCAAAGCTTTTTGATATTTATATTTATTCCTTTCAACTAGAACTTAGGTCTATTTAATGTCATTTCATGACTGGAGAGTTCTCATGTAGCTTTTCATCTTTATTTTTTCAGCTAAAAAGCCATAAATAATTTCTTTCTACAATTTCTAGAATTTCTAGACCAGACTTTGTAGAATTTCTAGACTGGCTTTAGTCTGAATAAAGTATAGAAGTTATACCAAGTCCTGCTGATATTTGGTATTGCATCTCACTTTAAGTAGTGAGGATTTTCAGTAGCAGTCTTCCCTTAAAGTACTTTCACAGAATTCAAACCCACCATTTCAAAACAATGTCTGCTAATTTCATTAGAACTATCATTTGTTGTACAAATTACCACAGCACACTTGTATAAAACATATTTTTGCATCATGGCACAGGGCTGTCTTTACACTATTTTTTCCAATACATTTTTCAATGCAGTAATTGAATGTAAGGGAAAGCAAAAAATAAAAAAATTTTTAAAAGAAAAAAAATTTAAAAAAATCACTTGACTTTTTAGTGAAATCTTAGTCTTCAAATCCTGATAAAAATGACCATGGCAACTTATTAATATTAATACTAGCCTATTAGTATGTGTAACATGAATATCTCAACATTCTCTAAGTTGATAGACCAACAATGAATGTATCATTCTGCAAAACACTGTAAGCCTTAAAGTGTGGGGGAAAGACACTGGAACTGAATTATGAAACAGATTGGTTCTCCACTAGATTTGTACTTTGCATGTTTGCAAGGATATTAACCTCAGGATGGGAGTTGTGTGCCCCCTAATTACACACTCAGGTTATTTTGAAAAGCTTTTAATCGGACTTTCACATAACAGTGAACATGAAAAACATACAGATAAAAAGGGGCCATGTCTTTGAATTTACATGGGCAAATAGCACTTTCAAGCCTTCACACTGATTTTTTTTTTTTTTTCTGTTGACATTGTAGATATGAGGTTTATGCCATCTGGGTCAGTAACCTCTTTGTTTCAAGAAAAATGGCTTCTTTTTCTGGAATGTTTAACAGACAGAAGATGAGATTAAGCAGAAGCTCTTAAATAATCTTTTCATTTGTATGTTAAGAAGAGAGGCATATAGAATTGTATTTGTAGAATTGAAAGCAAAGCTTTCGTTGCAATAGAAATTTGAAAATAGATTTCTTTTTCATTATATATATAATTCACTTTTTAAATAATTATATAATTATATAATAATTATATATATAATTCACTTTTTTTTTTTCAAGTGTAAAAGGGAAAAATGTTGGCTCAAGTCTTTTCAATTAATTAAAAACATTATGAAAGAGGTAAATACAGTGGATGTAAACAAGCTTTATTGCTGAATTTATTGTCTTAGTAACTCCGTAGTAAATATTCTCCTGCTATGGATGCAGGAGAAGAAATACTGGTTACACTGAAATGAAAAGAAAAGCTTGGAAACAGGGTTGCATCTTGGTGTTTACCACCATGGATGACAATTTTAACCTTCAAGACAAATGTATTTGCCAGTGTCCTTAAAGCAGGGCTTTGCAGTATTTGTACTTCACTGTCTGCTCTTCAAGATAGCGCTATTCTTTTCTGAATTTTTGTCCCACAAATTGTATCTGCAAATAAAATCTAGTTAAGGAATCATAAAGGCCTTGTCATGGGTTGAGAATCTGCTGATGGATATTCAATATTATACTGACATCATGCCAGCTTCAAAATGAAAGTGCTGAGTGGAACAAAATGTCATGGGACTTGAGGTTCAGACTGCAACATGAGAGGCTTCCTGCTTCCAGTCGCTGCTTTGGATTTCCAGTTTTGATGCATTGGTCTTTTCTGCTGCATAGGCTGCTGCATGCTTGGGTGGAGGCAATCATTTTATCACTAGCTTCTGTTGCTGCTTCTGCATTTTTCTGAGCTTATTTTACATATAGGCTAAGGTAATTGTGCATGCATCATTGCCAGTAAAGTCCTTATCTCAACCCGAACTTTTTTTTTGGCGTTACTTTCCCTCCTGTCTGTATGGGGAGAGGGGAGTTTGTGAGAGTGGGCTGTGTTAACCCAGGGCAATCTGTCATCTTTCTGGCTTCTCCTGTAGAAGACTTCTCCTTTAGTAGAAGACTAATCTTGTTAGGTGGCCAATTTTTGTTAGACACCTAGCATTTTCACAAAGCAAGATTCACAATAAAATAACAGAGTTACTAGTATTATAAGAAAATAAACTTATTACCCATTCAAGGAAAAAGAATAGACATGACTACCCAAGATAATTTATTATTTGAGAAGTGTTAGAGTTACAATCAATAATTTGCTAGTTCAAAGGGTAAATATAGTTTTAATATCATATCTTAAAAGGCAGGAATTTAGAAGTTTAACTCTTGGTAGACTTATATAGTGGCTGGTGAATGGTAATTTGCTGTAGTCTGGAAAAAGAAAAAAAAAAAGGCTTTTCTCTCTAGAGTGGGAAATATTAAACACCTAGCAGTGGTACATAAGGCTCCCAGTAGAGTTTTTGAAAAGGAATACAACTGCAACATTTAGTGGATAGTGACTTGAAAAGTTTCCTACTTACCTGCTTTAAGTTGTATGTCACTATGTGAGCAAAAGATTAAAGACTCTTAAACGTAACATAAATGTGGTCAATGTCTTCTGGCTGTCTACAGCTTTTCTTTGAAAGTATGTTTCCTCCTTCTGGAGTAACACTGGTCTGCCCAGCAAATGTAATAAGGACTAAACTTTTAAAATACCACAGAATGGTTTTGGTTTCAAACCACCTTCAACATCTCTATCACAGGCAGAGAGATCTTTCACTAGATGAGGTTGCTCATCCTGACTTGTACTTAGAATCATAGAATCATTTCTGTTGGAAAAGACGTAGGAGATCAAGTCCAACTTCTATCTAACTCTACCAAGTTTGGTGCTAAGCCATGTGCTTTAGCACCACATCTCTGTCTTTTAAACACCTCAAGGGATGATGATTGAAACACCTTTTCCAGTGTTTGATAACCCTTTCAGCGAAAAATGTTCTTCCAATATTCAATCTGAACCTCCCTGGTGAGACTTGAGGCCATTTCCTCTTATTTTATGACTTGTTACTAGAGAGAAGAGACTGACACCCACTTGCTATGGTTTTGTTGTTGATTGTAACAGATAAAGCATCTGTACAGATACCCTTCTCTGATAAAAACAGGAATTAAAAAGGCCACATAAAATAGCAGACAAATAAAGTAGTATTAGCAGTATTGGTTACTCCTATTTAGCCTGTGCCTCTGACATCAATAGTCTCTAAGTGTTACCAGTCCTTAGGGGTGATGAAATAACTTCCCTCTCTTCTACCAATTAAAAGATAACCAGTTGTCCAGTAAGTTTAGTGATACAAGTCATAACTAAATCAGGCAGTTTCGTGGACAGCCTGGATGTACAGATGGTCTTGGCATATGATTGTGAAAGTGATGTAAATCATTTCTCATTGAATCGTAGCATCCCAAGCTGTTGCCATTTAATTGTTCAGTTTACACAAAAGTAAATGCCAGCAGAAAAGTCTGAACTACTGGCATGGTTATTCTGTGAGGTGCTGCTTATTTATCAGCTGCAGATTGCTTCAGCAGTCGACTTCTGTCCCAGAAGGTCACATACTGTTTCACCACCTCATTTGACACATTTCTGTCAGTTTTGGTGTCTTCACAGCCTTTTGGTGTCTTCACAGTTTTTTTGGTTTGTGTTATTCTCTTTTATCTCTCTGACTTACAGGCAGTAAAACGTTTAAACTTCTCGCTTCATGAAATGAAATAATGCTTGTTTTACTTAACTTGGGCCTCTGTGTTTTCCTGCAGTGGCAGGTCAAAATAACTTCCCAATCCCTACCAAATACATTTTGGGTGATTTGAAAACTTTTTTTTTTTTTTTTCCCTGTCTACAAGGTGGGAGTTATACTATAAAGTAAGATAAAAAAATATTAGAATTATCTTATTACCATGGGAAAGGCAAAATAAATAGGTTTGCTTGTGCAAATAGGTAAGTCTTCATACTTTGTACTACAAATTAAAAATTATATTACTTTTTTTCCAGAAAACATATGGTTATACACTTATCTCACATTCTTCTAATTGCACCTTATCTCCTAGACTACTCTTTTTAGATTGGTAAGAAGGCCAAACTTTCCTGTCTGTTTTTACTATGTATATTCTACAGATTATAGATATAATTCTTTGTATTCAGTAACACAAAAAAATGCTTAAGCTTAAGCATACATCACCCTACTGGATCATAAGAAATATGCTGGCTAATGTGCCTTTAATGTGGAGCAAACATAAAAGTATATGATGCAATTAATTAGGAACCTATCAGAAATATCTTTGTGACAACTGGATTTAAATGGCAATGAAAAGATTAGCACCTTGGTCAAGCATCTTAACTTAATGAAAAATGTAGAAATGGGACAGTGTTAAATATTCTGATAAGCATGCTTATTCAGGCTGGTAGTCCTAGGATAATGCTTTAGATGAATTTAAAAATACAGTGATAGGGCTGAAAGCAAGTGAAGCCTGAGAGAAAGAGAGCACAAGGAAATAGAAGTAAAACCAAAACGATGTATTAGCTTTTCCATTTGACTTGTTGCAAAGAGGAAGATACAGCACTACTGATAGTATAAATTCTGATAACATAGTTCAGATAGCCTTTAACAGGTTGTGTTTTACAAACTGAATTTAAGTCCATATTATTCTGTTTATAGCAATTATAGGAAAGCATTACAAAACAGGAGGCTACATCAGCATTTTGGTTTTTGTGCTTTACAATTGCCCTCACACTTCTGTCACCCCATTTGATCTAGCTGTAAATATCTTTATTTTCAGGCTTTTGTAGGCCGCTTGCTGTGCTCATCTCACTAAAAGGATCATAGCTTTAACTGAGAAAATAGGAATTTGGTTGTGATAGGATTCATGAACTTCAGATTGAAAAAAAAAGCCTTATAACTATCATGAATCAGTGTTTTGAACAAGAAGGAGAAGAGCAACTTACCTTGCAGGATGTGTGGTCACATAAAAAATCCTAATACAGTACAAAGAAATAGGGAAAAGGACAGGTCAGAAAAGAGTTCAGGCTTGGAAACAGTTGCCAAGTGAAGCGGAATAAAATCTTGCAAAGAATGTTAAAAAAACAGATTACAACAAAATAACAGAAAAAAATACTTCAGTTGGATAAATAAAAAGAGAAAGTTAAAGGAAGTCACTGTGACCTGGTGAATCAGTACACTTCAGAACCAAATAACTACTTTACTCCTGTTTTTAAACAGGAAGATGGCTTTGACTATGGGAGTAATGGTAGAGTGAACTATGAGGGCATGAAAACTTTCCATGATTGAAATGTGAATCAATTTAGAAGTACTGACTGCCCTAAACCAAGCAACCAGGAGAGTCTGCATCTCAGAACTATGGCAAACCTGAGCCACAGCTAACATGGCAAATGTTTCAAATAAATACTATAGCCTGAGTACTTTTTTATGTTTATGAAAAACAATGGAAGTAATATATAACTATAGGTCTAGTAATGTGACTGTAGCAGAATGCAAAATTTTGAACAATTAGACATGGTAATAGAAGTAATTTAGATAAACTTCAAAAGTACACCATGTCAGACCATAGTGTGAGTTTTATTTCCAGACCTTAGGAAGACCACAGCAAAACATTCCAGTACCACTACATAGACAAGTATTGCTTTTAAATGGAGGACAGAGTTCCTAGGGAAAACAAACAAACCAACAAACCATATATGAGGAACTGGTAAACAGCAAGCAACAGTGACAAATACTGAGAAATTATGTATCACACAAATGGGAGCTTGACCATTCATTTCCAACATGATTAGTTTCAGGACTGTTAAAAGGGGAGACCATTTCCAACAGATTTACCGACAAGAAATGGTTAGAAGGTACTATTAATCCCTTCTAACTGAGATAGCATATAGGAAGATCTGGATGTAACAGAAATGATCTAAAATTCAGTAATGCAAAAGGCAGGAGTTTCTGTCTGGTATATCACACTTGTTAGCCAAAAATACCTGAGGATAAAAAGGAGTCCAGTAATTGATCTTGGGATTTGCAGGCCACTATTTGTTAATTATCTCAATCATGAATAAACTTTAAATGATCCAAGAATACATCTAGAGAAATATTTTCAGCAGAAATACCAAATCAGTAGTATAACATCAGATCTCTGTGGAATAGGATGTACAGCACTGGCTGCCCATGTCCAGGAAGAGTGAACTGGCACATGTACAGTCGTGTAATGCTTGTTCAGTCTGCCAAGGAAAAGGCTGAGAGGAGTTATGATCTCTATATTTGTGGTGGAAGGGGTAATTAATTACTGCTAGATGATATTTCTAAAAATATTAATATAGTTTATTAATATTAAATATTCAGAACTCGCAGCACCCTGATCACCAACTTAATAATAATAAGGTTCTTTGCATCAGTCGTGGAAACTTTACATACAGGCAATAACAGGGTCTAGAAAGAACTAGTAAATATATACATTAATTGAACTCAATTGAACTGGCAGAGAAGGCTTTGTGGCTAGTATACTGCTTGTGATCAGTACACTGCTTGCTCCGTGGATGGACTCAAGGAGCTCCTTTCTGCTTATGGCAGAAGGCAATTAATAATTACAAGAGGCTTTAAGTGTTTACTCACCAAAATATTATCTGACAGTACCCAAAGCTCGTGGCGGGGTTGCTGTTGGTAGCCGTTAGAGGCTTTGGAGTTTCCCCAGGCTTCTGGGTGCTGGAGAAAGGAGGCAGACAATCTGTGACCTGGTCCTGACTCTCTGGATGATCTGTGTATCTCCAGGACTTCCCATCTTGGCAGGAGGCGTTTAGGTGCAGCAGGATGTCTTGTGATGTGCAGTCTCAGCACAGTGTCACGCTGACTACGCAGGCCGAATGTGTGGAGGCTTTTAGAGCCTGATCCTGGTTGCTGGAGTTCCACACAGCTCAGGATATAATAAGGAGGTAGGAGCACAGATAGAGCAGATATAACAGCGGAGCACACATATAATAGCAGAACACACCTTGTAATGGCAGAGTGCACGATGTGCTCCCTGCTCATCTCCCTTTATGTTGATACAACTAGAGACTAATGGGCCTTTGGACACAGAATAGCCAATCAGAATGGCAGTTAGCCAAGTTTGACCATATTAGGTGAAGCCATAGGCTTGCTTTACCCTTTCTAGGGCAGAGCACAGCCTTGCACAAGGCAACCCTGTGTACCTTGTTTACCGCAGGGTTCAAAACAAGTCTGGGCAGGCCACAGTCCTCAGACTCAGTGGCTCCAGATTCTTTTGTCCTATTTCCCACGGTTGCTTCTCCCCAAAACATGGAGGGGGAGCAGAAAAACATGCCTGGGCAAGTCAGGACATGTACAAGGCTATTTTGGCCTGCTTAGGCCTACCACAACAATATTTAAAAAACTTAAGGGATAAAAGACAAAAGAAGGAAGAGAACGAATATGAATGTGAACAAATCTGGAACATCTCTAAGCATTAGAGCACTGAAGTCCTGAGGACCATACTGTAGTCCAACTACATTTAAATTATATCTTGAAAAATCTGTGAAAGAAATTATGTAATGTGGGTTTTATGTTAAATCAACAATGCTGAAGAGATTTGTATTGTGATAATTTCCTACCTTGACCAATAGCTGAGAAATGTACCTTGTGATTCTCATCCAGTTGTGTATTTCTTCTTAAGACACAAATACTGGTGTGAAGGAAAATAAGGAAAGAATTAGAGTTAAAATTTGGAATAGAACTTCTTTCTCCATAAAAAGATTGAGACTGAAATGTTGGACAGTGCCTGTAGTTACAGAGTTCTGGCTGCAAAACAGTCAATTTATTGACTCATTAACAGTTCATAAAATCTAGAAAATTCCTCCATTTCTTGTCACTGGCAAACATATGCTCTGAATTTACAGTGGGATCTGCAGTACCATTCCATAAATATTAGAAATAGTTTTTTGTGATCATTATAATGAAAGTGTTCGAAACCACAGTAGAATTCTGCTCTTAAATAAAAGAATTGCAAATTGTGTCAGACAAGTTCACATGATTCATGACCTGCTGAACTCACTGAAGCAATTCAGCATACAGGTCATTGAAATTTGGTCATAAACATAATTCTAGAGGTGTGGATTAAACATATTATATCTCAGTATAGTGTATCTCAAATGGAACCAGTGAAAAGGTGTTCCCAGGATACTGACAAACTAATGTGATGATTATAGATATTTTTCAGTAAAAAAATGACTTAAACACATAAACACTGTTTTATCTAGCATTTCATAGAATCATAGAATGGTAAGATTGGAAGGGACCTCAAGGATCATCTAGTTCCAACCCCCTGCCATAGGCAGGGACACCTCCCACTAGCACAGCTCACTCAAGGCCTCATCCAATCTGGCCTTGAACACCTCCAGGGAGGGAGCATCCACAACCTCCCTGGGCAACCTGTTCCAGTGTCTCACCACCCTCACTGTAAAGAACTTCCTCCTAACATCCAGTCTAAATCTCCCCTCTGCCAGTTTAAACCCATTGCCCCTTGTCCTGTCATTGCAAGACCTTATCAATACTCCTTCCCCAGCCTTCCTGTACGCCCCCTTCAGATACAGGAAGGCTACTATCAAGTCTCCTCAAAGCCTTCTCTTCTCCAGGCTGCAGAGCCCCAACTCTCTCAGTCTGTCCTCATAGGAGAGCTGCTCCAGCCCTCTGATCATCTTTGTGGCCCTCCTTTGGACCCACTCCAACACTTCCATGTCCTTCCTGTGCTGAGGGTTCCAGAACTGCACACAGTACTCCAGGTGGGGTCTATGGTCATTTAACCAGCATATGCTGAAAAGCTGTATTTACTTTGAGTAAGGGAATTAGAAATTGATACACAAGTTTTAAAAGTCTGTCATAAGTACATATTGACAAAGGAATTCATTAACAGACTGAACTAACTAATGCTGTATATCTGTTTTTATATATATGCAGACATATGCACACACACATAAAGTTCTAGTGAAATACATGAAAATGGGTCAACAATAAACACAAAAAGCAGTATTATTCCTTAATGTGAGGGTTTTTTCTCTTTTCAGCAGAAATGTGATATGCAAATTGCTGACCTCAAACAAAAATAATCTCCTTTTTCCCCTTTCTAGTGAACTTGCCTTGCTTGACTGTGTGACTTCCTTTTGCAACACTCTTCAGTTGACAGGATCTTCAAGAGTTTTTAGAATAGCGTCAAATTTAGCTAACAGTAGACTATTATGTGTAAAAATATATGTTATTTCTGTAGGTGGAAATATTTATTTTGGTTGTCTGGTTTATTATGCCAATCCACCTGATTTGGACTGATGAGGTTAAAAAGGCAGAAAAAGTCATACCTTTTATATGCAGACATGATACAAAATTATTAAACCAACTGTCCTCCCCCTACTTATGTGGTAAACATAATACATAACATGGCACAGTCAACTTGCTAGAGGGCAGGGGTGCCATCCAGAGGGACCTGGACAGGCTGGAGAGGTAAGCCCAAGCCAACCTCATGAAATTCAACAAGGCCAAGTGTAAGGACCTGCACCTAAGTAGGGCACAGTCCCAAGCACAAATACAGATTGGGTGGTGAATGGCTGGAGAGCAGTCCTGAGGAAAAGGAACTGGGGGTTTGGGTTGATGAAAAGCTCAACATGAGCCNTCCTACCTATGGAAGAGGGTTGGAACTAGGTGATCTTTGAGG